>DWFO01006137.1:0-10083 GCA_018246595.1 Mimoniades nurscia nurscia
TTCCGCTGAAAACGTTACACGTTTATTATTATTCATCATCATCGTCTGCCTATTGCAGTCCCCCGCTGGACGTAGGCGTCCCGCAAGAGGCGACGTCCTCGTGCGGCCGCAGGGCACGGCCGCGCGCCGCACCGGCCGCAGAGCACGGCCGCGCGCCGCTCCGGCCGCTGCGCGTGCAGTGGTTACCGGACGTGGTTCGGTAATAATATTATGTTAATTCAAATTCGAATTCAAATTCAATTACACTTACCTTAAAACGTAAACATATTTTACATTTAAATGTACCAAGTACACATTTAAATGTAAAATATGTCTACGTATCAAATTAAATTTAAACGAATTTTTTTTCGTAAAAAAACAATCTCACCGACTATTTTCTCCATAGTTTCGGCTTGTTTCAAGGACGCCATTTCGGTGAAGGCCTTCCGTTCGGCCTCCCTCTTCAGCAATATCTGGTCGAAGGTGACGGGCTCACCGCTGACGAAGCGGCACCTCGTCCTGTACACGTCCAGCACTTGCTGCTGCCGCTCCAGCTCCTCGAAGGTGGCGCAGCATCGCACCGAGGGGTGGTCGGACGATATGAGCACGACCAAGGGATCCTGCGGAGGCATTCATTTTTCACACATTTTTCAACAAGGCTTGCTTAATTCATAATATACAAGTGTTTTGTGAAAAAGTAAAAAAAAAAAATTCAATTTGATTTTTACCTCCTTTAGAACATCTACAAGGAATGTTGATGATTTAACTAGGCAAAGATATCCATCTTTGATCCCAAGAATACAATATAATTTAAATTGAAAAAGAGCACCACCTATGGGACGTAAACGTAACTGGTGAATCGTGGGACCGTCTAGTCGTCTACCTACCTCTTCAGTAGTCACAGGCGTAATATTATGAAAAAAAAAAGCAAAAGTTTTATTTAAAATACGGCACAAAAATTAAATGTATCCCATATTTTATTGGAATTACCTGTAAACCTAACGTCTTGCAGTATGTAATATTTGTAGAAAACTATAATCACTATTGATAATACAGATGACTAACATTACACTAAACCTTGCAACACGGTAATATCCGTCATATATGTGTAGCTCTTACATTAGGATTACACAGCTTGAGCAGCCGCAGCGACTTGCCGCACAGCAGCACGCAGGCCGCCACGGGCCGCAGGAACTCCGGCACCGCCACACTCGTCGATATGTGGAACCCCTTGTCCCAGTAGCGCTTGCTCCGCGTGTTCACGTACTCGCCGTCCTTGCGTATGAAGAACTCGTCGAACCGGTCGTCCAGCTCGCCCTCGAATATGAACCTTTCAATGAACCTGAAAACGTTACATGGCAACATCTGCATCAAACATCTACATCAAAAGAATTGTTATGAAATTAAAACATAATGTTACTTAATATTTTCATTTATGGACATGAAACGGAACAGCACGCCCGTATTCCCCCAAAGAGGAAAGCAGAGGAGCGTAGCGCACTCCCACGTTTCACTGTTTGCATTCCTGTACGGAATAGGTGGTGAGTTTATTGCAATACACCGGGCACAAATCCAGACTCCGAGCCACTAGTAAAAATTACAACTAGAAAAATCTCAATTTAAAAAAAACCCAACAGTACCGAAACTGGGTGACGAGCCCGGGGCATTCGCACTTGCAATCACTCGACCGACGAGGCAGTATTAAAACTTGTGTTATATTAATTATTATATGAATAATAGCTTGTATTTACTTGAAATAAACCTTGCACACCGAGAACAAGGAGCTAAACAGCGTGTGCGCGGCGCTCTCGTGCGTCACCAACGATATCTCGTCGAAGAGGTACGACATCAGCGCGGCGCCGTGCGGCAGGGTGCTCTTAGCATCTGAAAAAAATACATGTAAGTACATATAAATATTTTTTAATTTTATATTTTTTTATTCAAGACTGGGATGCATGAAAGGAGCCTCCCCGAGCGGCGACTGTTTGATCAACTACGAACATACTCTGCCTGACGCACCGACTCGAAAAAGAAGAAGAAGAAGTAGTAGAAGAAAGAAGAAGACGACGAAGAGGAAGAAGAAGAAGAACAAGAAGAATACGAAGAGGAAGAAGAAGAAGATTTAAGACTAAAGAAACATTAAATGAAACGGCTACCACTTTATTTTGAAGTAAATTAGTACATAGATGGTAATAAATGGGAGTGTGTCTCGACCAATACTGGCGCTTGCAACTTACATCTCAGAAAAATATCTAACTGCCGCTGTAGTAAAAACATAGGTAACATCACGCATGTAGTCCCCGAAGAGGTACGCAGAAGAGTGTAAGCACACTCTCACGTTACATAAATTACGTCTGTTTCCATTTAAAAATATGAACATGGTGACATAACAGAAACTTACCTATATTAACCACTTTGTATATAGACGCGATGGTTTCCATTTCGTATTTCAACGATTCAATGTGATGGAGTATCTGCAGCAACGTCGGCATGCAGTTCAATTCTTCGGTACCGTTTTTACCACATTCCTCGTATATCTCTGTTGCAACCATGCGGAACTTAAGCAGATACCTTTTCACAACTTCCCTGGAGGCCTAGTTAAGAATAAACAATTCATTATTTACGATGCATTACAAAATACAATGAGTGGCTAACAATTTTTACTGTACATACTTAAACTTGAAAAAACTAACAATCAAATTACCAACGGGATCACCCACACTTGACATATTTTTTGCTTGCAGTAATACATAAATATTGAAATTTTTAAGTCATATTATGTAATAATACATTATTTTAATAGATATTTGTTACTTGATGCTCTCTGCCTACCCCAAGAGGGACATGGCGTGAAAATATGTCAAATTATTTTACTCACTTCGTAAATTAATCCTTTGCTATGAAAATGATCCTCGAGGCTCTGGTTAAAGGCGAAATTGTATAGTCGTCGATAATAGGTGCCGACTGCCAGTAGAGGGGCCGCGTAGCCGACGAGACGCTCCTGCGATATCCCCTCCAACACCAAGTTGTCTCTCATGTAAAAACGGTTCGACTCCTGACTGAACGGAAACGAACTTGTTTCGACACCAACTGTAACAATGTTCAAATTGGGTGAGGATTAAAGTGAAAGAATTGTGCTAATTATAATTACGTTGTCTCTTTCATCCTCAGCGTTATTGTTACGTAAATAGACAAATGTGTATCAACGATCTGTAAATAATTTTATCTTCACTTGAGATAATTATAAAAAAATATACTATGTAGATGCTTATATAAAAAATTATGCTTATATAATTTTTGTATGAAAACTCTTTTAAAGGGTTTTAGTCCTAAGTATCTTTTATAATGTAGGCAACTAATAAATTGTATGTAATATGACATGGTATAGCAGGATAAGGATAAAAAAAAGCATGCATATATTTTTCAATGTTGTTATAATTTATTTTGCTATTTATTTTGTTGTCGATCGAGTATCTGATGCTTCATCCGTAATTAATATTTATCTTATAAAACTGTTAATTTGTGTAACTGTAAATTTGTGATACATTGTTGATATGAAAAATGTGAATGTAGAAAGGACTTAAGGATATTAACATCCCATTCGATTTGTGAATTGTTATCTTGAGAACATTGAAGAATTTTACAGTCCATTTTGAAAACCACTTACTTATTAAATACATCACATGTCTGATAAACTGCTTCTCTGATATTATATTTAGATCTGTCATGCCATTATATATTCCTCTCCACAGTCCTATCTCCCGTGTAGACGTAGCTATGAGTTGTCTCTCATGGATCGGTGGCAGTTTGGCTGGAACAGTTATATTACAGAATGAAAGCTATACCAAAAAAAAAACTTACATTCACATGTTGAAAATGGATTTTTTTAAACTCCCGTAAGTCTAATAATATAAGGAAATATAAATTTGTTTAAAACTTCTGTATCAAAATTGTAAGCTTCAATTAAAATTAAGAAATTTTATTTCACAATAAGTCACATACCCACACTTAATGAAAATGAAAAACTTGATCATTTAAACTACTGCTTGCATTAGTAGTACATACGATAAACGGGGAAATAACAAAAGTAAGGAGTAAATAAAGAAGAAAAAGCTCTAAACACTCTATATACAATGTTCAATGATATGTTATGTAATTCTTTAATGTACAACTTAATGTTACTCGTGTATCTTGAGACATTTTCCCATGTGGCTGTTTTATCCCAAGCCAGGTTAAATGAGGGCCATAGTAACTGAATTGCTGACAAACAAACATACAACCACATACAAATATTTCTGAAGACACCTGTACAGATAATTTACAATGAAACATAACAAATATTTGTGCTCATCATACAAATATTTTTTCTAGGTGGTAATCTAATCAACATAACCCTATCTTCAGAAGTCAATATCCAATTATCTTATGATGGGCTAGCCGGTATAAATATATGTAACTATAATGCACAATCCATGAATTCCATTATATTAACATCTAACAGTTTTTCTATACATACAAACAATCTCCCATATATCCAGAGGAACATCTTTGTCAATCTGCGTAGCTAATTCCCATATGTCAAGACACTCGTCAGATCCCGCTCTGTACACCTCTTTTATATCTGACTTCACTGTACTTGCTAGGGAAACCTGCAATATGAAAATTTGAATAGAAAAAACTTGTTCTTAAGAGCAAGAATATTATTGCAACTATCACAAGTTGATGTGGGCTGTGAAATTTAAATTTTTCAAGGAAGAATACACCACTTACTTGTTGTTGCTAACTCATTTTATTGCAAATTATGTATCTCAAAAAATTTCTTATTTCTTAAAATAATAAAAAAAGGTTATAACAAATGTTTGATAAAACCAAAAATGTTTTTTTACAGTAAACACCCCTGTTTTTTTAAGATTAGAACCTAATCTGATAATTCAAAAACTTTTTATTAAAAATTCGTCTTCATAAAAATCACCATTGTAGAATGTAAACATATGCATCTGGTGACACATGGGAGTGCACTACATTCCTCTGCCTTACTCTTCGGGAATTACAAGTACGATGTCACATTACATAAAATATTTCAAAAAGGAACAAAAAGGAATATATTTATCATGCAATAAGGCTACTACGAAAGTATTACTCAAAAGAGAAATAATTGTAGCTGTAAATTTTAAAGATCATCTTATAATATTTTACATCATTAAAAGCACATAATTTTTAAAATTTTAACTTTCACTACAATTCCTCATGAGAAATTTTAACTACAAAGTTTAGCATTTTTAATATTTTATAAATTTCAAAATACACTAACTTTAACATCAGCTTCAACGGATTGTGTCAAAGGTATTTGAAGATCCCGAGGTCCAGTCAGTCTTGGATATTCACACAGGGTAGCCTCAGAATATGGAGAAATGCAAGTAGATGTCAGAGATGCTAATGACATTGGACTCAGGAAGGTTTTGGTTTCAACTGATCCACTTTGTGAATAGTTGTCTGGCAGAACTGGAATATAATGCAAGGTTATATGTCATATATTAAAAAATATATGTCTATGAAGTACTGCTGAAGTAAACATTTTATTATATTTTAGTACATATTTGTAGAAAAAGTAATGATTTCTAATATGACAAAATTATCTTATCAATTAACAAAGAGGATTGCAATTGTGAATTGTGATTGCTAATCAAAAGGTCCTAGTTTCCATTCCTGTGTCAGATCCTGTTGGATTTTTGTAACTTAAAATTTCTAGATGAAATTTCTAATAATGGCTCAGAGTATTGATTTGTGCCCTGTGTATGGCAATAAACTCACCACCAATTTTATGGTCAAATATAAATATGACTGGTGAAACATGAGAGTGTACTACACTCCTCTGCCTATCTTTGGGACTAAGGGTGTAATATTATATCAATTTCAAGATCAACTAATCAAACCTTATAGTTATTTTTTTTAGTGAAAATCAATTTTTCTTTCAACTTCCATCAACAAATATCATTCATAATATTTTTTAATTGAAATAATCAATACAGTTCAATTTAAGGCCAGCACATTTATTGGTAGAAACATGCTGGAATTATCATAGAAATAATTCAATATACTAATGTGTACTTTTTATAACTGAATTCTATGATTTACAAAAAGATAATCCACTTACATGACTTGGAATCAAAGCTTTCAACTGTATACTCTGTGTAAGTCTGTGATTTCTGATTATCCAGCATTGCATTCTGTGCTTTCAATGCATATGGCAACTGAAATACATAAGAAGGAAAGTATGCATATGGCTGGGGTGAGCCAAATGGTTCTCTTTTAGGTTTTGGTAACATTTCATCAAGAAGGCCAAACGAGAAGGGATTCTGAAAAACAACCATATATTTCTATTAGTTTTTTGTGTTTGTAAATAATTAAATTGTTATGCTTGAAACCTTAATCGAAAGTTCAGAATTTCTCTATTCAGATAAACAATGGTAGGTTCAGACGTTACCTACAGAAGTTACTTTTTAGATTAGGCTCCAAAAGTTAAGAGTGAGTTTTTCAATAAAAAATTAGTAGTTCCAACAATCACACATCAGATCTATAAATATTAGGAGATATTTAGCACAAAATGCTATCTGCCTACAAAATTAGGGACCAGGGGTGATAATTTGCTATCATATTGTTTTCTTTACTTTAAACAGCCCTGAATCAAACATACCTGAAATAGCTGTTCTGACATATCATCCTTAACAGAGTCTCGTAGGCCAACCAACAATCTCAAAGTATCATATACACAATCTTTGATGTCGCCGAAATCCGTATTACGAATTTGACTAATAGCATTCTTGAGATCAAATAATCTCTTGTATTCAGCTACATTTCTGACATTTCTTTGGGCAACAAAGTGATATGTAAGTAAAGCTTTGATAGGATCACCACTAGAACATGGTATTTCTGTTTTGGACTTCCTTAAAATAATTTCGTAGGCATGGGATCTCATTTTGGCCGACAGCTGTTTTTGAGAAACTTTGCTTTGAGAGCATTTCAACGCTGTTTTATTACAGAGCGCCGTAACGAGTTCGTACACTCCAGCATTTTGTTTCCCATCATACAAAGACATGTTACATTACATACTAAAACTATTATCACTAGAAAAAAAGTTTTGTATTACTTAATAAGATGCAAATTGCAATACAATAACAGAGTACAGACAGACACAGACAACAAACACTGACATGAACATATTTGACAATGTCAGTTGTCAAAGGATTTTCTGTTAAATGCGTTTTTTTATGTGAAAGTTATACTTATATTTTTATATATTATGCTTCAGTCTGACACATATTTATTTATATAGCACACAGGCTATCCACATTTTGTTATACATATGAAATATTTATGCGAAGTGTTACCTACGTATACTATACTTCCTACAATTCTACAATTCATTTCAATAAAATGGATGTCGCGTATCATTGATGCTATTCATGCTATTAACATTCTGAAGTTTCAACTAAATAGTAATGTGTATTATGTATTTAAAAATATAATATACTATATGCTGAAACTTATGTTACGTATAATAATATAGTAGGCTGAATGACAGCAAAGTGAAGGACTAATCAGATCAGTTCAACAAAAATTTGAAACATAACCTTAAAATTTAAAATATACTAGTTCCGCTTGTTCGTAAAATGTTTCATGTTTAAATTGTATTGCATAAACGAAGTTATAAAATTGTTTAATAGAAAGAGAAAACCATTTGTACAAAGATGAATCAAGCAGATGTGACGAAGTTGGTTTCAAAGTTGCGTATTAAGGTACCGGAGAAGCCTCGCAAACTAAGAAACCATCAAGGACCTGAGGGAAGATTGAATAAGTTACGTAAAACTGTCACAGGTTTAATAAAATATGAAAGAATAGAAGTTAATTTTAACAGAGGAGATGAAGCTCGGCAGTACACCGAAAGAGTAAGCTATTGTAATTTTCTCATAAAAAATAATTTTTTTTTGTATATCACTGATCACGCTATTAATACCTCTTTAATTTATGTATTTATTATACTAAGTAATACATATTATTTTGTTTCAGCTGATATCAGAAGCCATTGCACATGGTGATTGCCACAAACCAACAATGGAAATGGCTGACTTCTGGTTACTTGAGAAAGAATTGGTACACAAATTGTTTAAAGTCCTTGCACCAAGATTCGAGAACAGTCACACGTCATTCACGAGAATGTATAAAGCACCGAAACCCCAGTATGGCCGCTATACAGATAATTCTGTGTTAGAACTTAGAGGCAACCCATATCCATCACTATTAAACAAAAAAATAAATAACAAACAACTTATTCAAAATATCCTCCTTGATGCAGCTAAGTATGATTATAGACAAGCAAAGTACACAGAGATAGCAGATAAGATGGGAAAACCCCAGGAAACAGTAGAAAATAAAGATATAAACAAGAATATAAAATCACAAAGTGAGGAACAAACGACATGATATGGATAGCTTTTAAATTCTGTTTAGCATTAGAAAATTCATAGATTACCTTTAATCAAATTAAAATATAAAACAAACTTTATTTTTTATTGTGTTATATGTGTATGATATATCACACCTAAAAAACCCTAGGAGGTAAAAAAAGGAGTGTACTACAGTCCCACATTTCACCAGTTAATGTGTTATAAACCTATTTTAAAGTAAAATATTAATATAAAATAAAATGAATGAGTACAATAACATTAAGGTTTTCTTGTTTTAAAAATGTAATTGTGTACAATTCAGCTACTGCTTAATATGAGGACAGTCACATCATGCCTCTTATCCCTGGAGAGGTAGGCAGAGGACTATATTACAGTCCCATATTTCTCCAGTTACCTTTATGCACTACAATGGAATAGGGAGTGATTAATGAGTACAGTGCCTTGTGTGACTGCGTACTGTCGTGAGAACCGGAGGGTGAAGTATTGGACCTCTTCCAGAAGAAGGGCCCGCAGGGGCACTGCGCTAGGAGAGCACCGGTGTGTTCCGCTGGAAATACCGGAGTCCTCCTATTATCGCTGAAGAAGGCGAGGGGGTTTTAGTGAGATAAAAGTCCCTCATTACCCGGTATCTCTCAGGATACCAGGTACCTTTTCAAGGGTTTCCCCCCGTAATCAAAAAAAAAAGGTACCTACCCAATCTGGAATTTGAAAACAGGACCTCTAAAATTAGCAATCGCGCTTGCAACCAATACGACCAACGAGGCAGTCAAGATTAGAATTTCATACATATTGTTATATATTTGATTTGTTGTATATATTTTATATATATATATATATCTATTAAGTAACTAAAAAGGTAACTTCACGACTGTAATCCCCGAAGTGGTAGGCAGAGGAATGTAGAACATTCCCACGTTTCACCACTTACTTTTAAGTCCCACAATGGAAAAGGTGGTGAGCCTATTGCCATATACCAGGCACTTATCCAGACTCCGAGCCACTACTGGAAAATCTAAATTAGAAAATTTAGTAGTGCCGGACCCGGGAATCGAACCCAGGACCTCCCGTTCGGCACTCGCACTCGCAACCAACACGACCAACGAGGCAGTCATCTAAAAGTAATGTCCAGTTAAAAGTTTAATTAGTTTTCAAGCATGTATGACGACTCTTATAAATGCAGAATAAACGAATGATGTTTGTCAAGGTCATCGTAGCTGTTTGGAAACCTTAATAAATGCTTATTTCTGTGTGGATATATGTATATGAATGTATATAGAATAAAGAGAAAGCATGATAACATCTATCTAAATATAAAGAATAATTTTATAGCCGCGGGTGGTAGTTTAATTTACTACTTTCCATTGGATTACATGAACTCATTTTTAATGTTTTATTATAATGAGGATATAGGAAAATAAATTGAATATATCCTTTTTTAACAGACTTCCAAAAAGGAGGAGGTACTCAATTCGTTTTTTTTTTTCATCCCGAAGTACAAATAGCTCGTACGCCAGGCAGTTCGATTTAGCTCGCGTGCACCGACACGGGCCGGCGACGTCGGCGATGACGACAATGTTGAATAGAAGTAAATAATGTAACGGTGTCCGGCAGCGAAACGCGAGGAGGAGCTGGCGGCGGC
>DWFO01006138.1:0-10081 GCA_018246595.1 Mimoniades nurscia nurscia
GCAATAGGCTCACCACCTATTCCATCGTGGGACTTAAAAGTAACTGGTGAAACGTGGGAATGTTCTACATTCCTCTGACTACCTCTTCGGGGATTACAGGCGTGAAGTTACTTTTTTTTTTCTATGCCTAAGTTAATCGGAGGTCTGATGTCGGTTAATAAAAAGTATAATCTGGTAAGAACAATCTTATTGAAGTTGATCTGAATAATGAAATACAAATCATCATACATATACTTGAAATGTTATCAATAAAACTTTTTAAATCAATCATCGTTATCGTTAGCAGCCTATCTAAATCTACTGCTGGACATAACTCTCACGTGAGGGCTTTTTGCCCACGTGAATCGATCCAGTAAATAAATGAATCAAATAAAACGGTAACCTAAAGTACATTTTAAGGAAAATACCTTGACAAAAGTTATCGACGAGGCAAAAAAAAAGAAAGAAAAATAAAAAGGCAGGCATGAGTGCAAACGGAAAAATATTAACCTGCTTATTATTCACGATGCGATGTGGGGATAAGAAATAAAAATTCCTTTAATATCTCAAAAGCATCATAATTATTCTTTTGAAGCTGGATAAGAAATTATTACTTATTCAATATACGTCTTACTTGTACCATCTATTTTGGAAGTTCTGAGAATTACTGCCGATTTGACAGAATTTAATAAAAATGAAATTGGACATATTTATCAACGAATAACGTTACTGTAAAAACGTTTCTTGTATGTTGGTATTATTGATGCCACAAACACTGTCCAAATATTGCCTTAACTAAAACCCTGGTAGAGCTGAAATGAAGCGAGAAATACGACTATGTATTCAGGTAGTAATAATTTTCATTATATAGCGATGTTTCTAACATTATCAACATACGTAAGAGCACCTTTTTCATATTTCATAGCAGTTCCATATTTGGCTATCTGTTTATCGTACGCGATTTTCAAACTTATAATACAGTTTATTCACAACTTTTTTTCAAAACTCATTGGCATAAAGTCGTTGAACTCATAATATGTGTATATCTAACTCAGGGAATCTTGTAGCACCTGTAACAGTTGAAAAGTATCTTCAACCTTTTGATATATTATAATAAAGTGCTTATATTATAATTTCTTTCGTTATAATTTCCAATATCAATTTAATGTGAATGAAAGATGTCATATTCGAGAACACTTTCTGTTTAGTCGGACGTGTGTAATATTTTGTAGGTTGTTCATACAAGACGTTAATACGGAGTTGTTACAAGACTTATGTTTATAGACGGGTCCAACGTCAACAACAAATAAAACTTATTGGTGAGTGCTGCGTGATGTCAAAACACTGTAACAATAATATACCTATATTATGTTAGCTATACAAAATTATTGCTGATGGGTTACTAAATGTTTGGTTTGTTAAAAACATCACACCTCTATTCCACAGACAGCACACTGAGGAGTTTTATATACTTATATAGCATACTTTCCATGGAATAGAGGGTGAGCCTATTTCAATACGCCGGGCATAAATCCAGACTCTGGGCCATTATGAGAAATTTTATTTAGGTAAAATTTGAAATTAGAAAAATACAATTGTATCCGATCCGGGATTTGACCAGGAGCCTTCTTAATCGCTCTTGCAACCAAGGACCAACTATAAAACAGTAGGTACTCGGTTAACAAGTATTGATAATATTCATATAGTTTTATTTTTCATGTAATGCCTTCTCGCAAATTTTTTATAGATTCTCGGAGGAGTAAGACATTGTTTCGCCAAAAAAAATGTTCTACATACTTTATGATATTCATAATTATTAATTTATAAATTACGTCCTGACATCGGTCCTGAAAGTTTCACTGTAGAGTGAGCAAACACGCCAACAGAAATAGTAAAAAAAATAAGTTGGTTTTGATGTACGAAATAGTAACGATAATATCCAACACATATTTAAGGCACAAATTAATGCTCGTATAGACTTTTCTGACAGTAAGCTCGTGAGAGACACAATAAGCAATATTGTGGTCATAAAAATAAATAGACTCACAAGTTCGGTTACGCCTATTAATTAACTCAGTCAATGTCATAGACATGGAGTGTCCAGGATGTTTTTGGTCCAAGTGGGTCTGGTACGGACAGGGCTAAATGGGGCATGGTCTTTGTTTCCACAGCTATTCATTTCCGGTCAATTCGTGCGACGTCAATCTCCCCTTGAGCGCAATCTACGCTAAGGGGATTAATCGCTTGTTCCATGGAACTTTACAAAATGATGTAGTAGTGATTAATTCGATGTACGGGTTTTCTCGTATTTTGAGCTCAGGGCTGTGATTCTACAAGTGTTTTATCACATTTTAATGAACAGTTTTTTTAATGAACAGTCATTTGTAAATCGCGTGTCTGTATCTGTAAATACAATGATAGAGGTCTGCGGTTTTGTTCACGTCACGGAAAACTACTGGACAGATTTAAATTAATATTCCTAGGTTATATTTCTTGGACTATAAGACTTGGCCCCTATGTAACAAAAATATTATACCTATCATATGTTCGTCTATATAGTAAATTTTGTAAGCAAGGGATATTTTTATTATTTCTTTCTCCGTGCATAAAATACATTGTTAATATAATAAGCAATATAGACGGAGTCACATAGTATTTGTGTTAATTAGCAGAGTTAATATCATATAGTAAATTTGAAAGTATTTTGTTTGTTTATTCGCACTAATCTCTGAAATTACCAGTCGGATTTGAAAAATTCTTTATGTACCTACTCGTATATGGTAGTCAGATTCATAATAAATATTTATTTATATAATAAATATACTATCTAGAATGATGCTAAAAATGTTATATAGATAGTCTTAAATGTTGTTATTTATAAAGTATGTCAGACGAATAAGCACTAACGGAATCCTTTACTTGCGTCATCATCATCAAATTGTTTATGTCCATTGGTGGACACAGACATCTTCTGGGGTTTTTGCCCATAATCCCCACGCTGAACGTGCCAGTCGGGGATCGCACGGCATGGCTTCTCGACTCGCCTAAGCTGTGTGTATCTTTCGCGGAACTGGTTTTTCCGGGGATTTTTGTTCGCGATTAAGAGTGGATTTATTCCTTACATGAAACAGACCATGCTGAGAGAGAGACCCACAAATTCTCCCTGTCTTTTAATCTTACCTGATATTGACAGACATACAGCCAATTGCTTGAACCTTGAGTAATAAACTAAGCCGTCACTCAGCTACAATTTCATTGCCTCTTGATATGTCGAACCACTGCTTTGTGAAAGGAGTTTCCACTTTTTCTCAACCTGACCTCCGCTCTAAGAAGTTAGTGATGTTATTTTTTTTAAAGTATTACAGGCATTATCATTATGGGTCATGCCTAAAAATGTTGGTCAAATATTGTTGTTTCGTTACATGAATAGCGTTAAAAAACTACATATTGTTGATAACGACACTTCACTGTCGTTCACTACTAAAGTGAATAGCAGTTATTTAATTTTTATGCGTATCATAAATGTAACATCATACCTGTCATCCCCGTAGAGGTAGGCAGAAGAGTGTAGTAGGCTTGCACGTTCCACCGGTTACGTTTACGTCCTACTGTGGAGCAGGGGGTGAGTCTGTTGCCATTCACCGAGCACATATCCAGACTCCAAACCACTACTCTAGAATCTAAGTTATATAAATCCTCTAGATCCCAACACAAGATTTGCACCCAGAAACTCCAGATCCGGCAACCGCGATTGCAACCAACGCGACTAACGGGGCAGTCATGTAACTATATTCTGTAACTGTGCTATATTTTATGATTCACATACGTACATCTAATAAAATATTTGTCCTTATGTTTATGTATAAAATTAATGGGCTGAATTCATCCAACATTATTCCACTAGCGTGCAGCTTATGCCTAAGTAATCCTTACTGCACGTAAGAAAAGGAACCTTAATCAAGAACAGGATTATGTCTATCTCATCGTATCAATCGCTGCGAAAGGAAATAAGTAGAGACTTATTCCTACATCACTGGAAACCTTTCTACTCATTCCATTATCAGAAATAGGTGACCTCTCAGTATGAGAAGGTTTAAAGCGGTATTCAACCATGTTGATAGAATTAAAAGGTAAAGCAAGCTATAAGAACTACAGCTTTGACTGTAAAATTTCTTACGACAGCAATGAGTGATATTTATGTATGTCTTGTATAATCTTATGAATACTACATTATATCATCACGCAGTTACCCTCGGGAGAGGTAGAGCACACTGAGCGCCAAATATCTCTTGTATGCAGACCTAACATCCTCCTTCTACATGCATCATTTTCTTTATACACGAAGGCTGCTTAAAAAGACTTATATGCAACCTTAATTATTGGGAACTGAACCATGTTACACAATTCTATAAGTACACCCCTTAATCATTCCAAGGCTTTTCGACGAACATCAGCGACAGATTGCAACATACTGACTTAATTACATCGCGGCGTGTGATATAACAAACTGCTTCCTCAAACTTTGTTGTTAAAGTTACACGACTTTGGTGCGCGGAGCCAACGTTGTATTATACACTGTGCATGCTTTTGACACAGTTTGACAACCACTGTACTTGCGCGGGAAACTAATTCTCATTAAGATCGCTTTATGTAATAAATAATAAGTATATGTTACATGTGTTCAAATGTAAGCTAATATAGAAGATTTTTCGATTTTCCGCATCCTTTGAGTGTGGTCCCTATTGGTTTGTATTTAGAGTTACATAGGTACGTACCTATTAGTATGTTCTTGAAACAGTATTCCATATTAAATGAGTAGCCTAATAATTTGATAAATAGTAGTTTGTGTACAAAGTGTTGCAATATTTATATGAAAGTAGTAATTGCATAGTAAGTAACTAAAGAGATCTTAATTATAGATAGAAAGGTGTGCGTGGGAGATGAAGAACAAAATAAAACCAAACGAACTTGGCACATTAAATTGAAAATCCTTATATATTCTTTAACTCATATTATTATGACAGATAATTTTACACGTCTTATATTAATATATATCACTTAATTATGAATAATATTTAACATAATATTTACATTTCACATTATTGTACTCAATTGGTATACTTTCATTATTATCAACTGCATTAAAATTGATGAACATGTTTTTTTTTCATTCAAATTTTATTAATGAACCTGTGTTCAGTTGTTTGTATATGAATTTGTTTCAGCTTGAAGTATCGGAGTGTATTTTAAGCTGTACTAAAAAAAATATTTCTTCTTCTTATATGATTACTAATATAATTATAATTATAATGATAGGTAGGTACATAATAATGAATTTGAAAATTATGTTTATTTTTTCTTTATTCTTTGTTTTAGATTTAGTGTGTCAGCATAAATTTCTACGGACCGCAGTTAATGTGGAAAGTGTAGTAACATTTATATTTGGAATAATAAAGTAACTATTTCACGTAGACTCAACGTTTAATTTTTCATTGAATTAATCTTTAGATTTTAGTTGATCAGCATATCAACAAGACAGAGAAATGTTTTGAAACTGTGTTTTATCGTTTAATCGTGTTATAATAATTATGTTAAAAAATAATGTATGCACAAAACAATATCATTATGACATTAATGTAATTAGTCAACCAAACAATCAACCATAACATACCAGAATAGAAATGGAGTAACTAAAATCTATTCATAGTATGCTCAAGTAAAAGTAAAATGCTCTTCGTAAGTAAAATGACATTCGTTCAAGCGCCGAATTCGCACGCTATTTAAGCTGACATACATTTGTACGTACAGCGATATTCAAGCGCTTTAAAAGCTTAAAAAAATAAATCTCAACACGATTCTCGAGCACCCCTCTATAGACACTTCCAAACATTTCCAAACACTTCAAGCTGGAATCCCGCGATGTTTAACATTCGAGAGGCTGAATATGTTGGAACGAAGTTTGCAACTTCCCAACGGAGACGTTATCCAAACTCCAAATTTTGTTTGATCAGTACATTGAAATATATAAGCACTATGAGCTTCAGAAACATTTGTCGCTGCAGTGCCGCTGATGAGTTGTTTCCGTGCTGCATTGCGGCTGGAGTTTCACCTGTTAACAAGAAAATTGACTTGTTAGCTTATTTAAACGTAACATTACGCCTATTATCTGCAAACAAATAGGCAGAGGAGTGTTATGTTACTCGAAGAGTGAGGCTTCTGTTATTGAAGTGAACCTATGACCCAAGCTAAAATTACTATTTGCAGGTTGCTTAATATTTGTATCAACTTATTTAAAATAACTGATTGCCTCGGTTGTCTAGTGGATTTAAGAACGACTGTCGATCGAGAGGTCCTGAGTTCGATTCCCAGGTCGCACGCTATGGAGTTTATCTGACTTGGCTAGTAGTGGCTAAAATAACTCATTAAAGCGTAGAAATGAACTAAGCTTCTCTGCCTACCTTTTCGGGGTTATAGGCGTGATTTTACGATGTTTAAAAATTCTAAACGACATACCGATATCGTAAAATAATTTATGTTTCTAAAATTTTGCAATCGTATCTTTTGAAGAGATCCAATTTAATCTGAGGACGTACTCGTATTTAAAGTATACGGATTTATAAAATCTATATCTAATTAAACATCGAGTTGTAATAAGATAGAAATTACGTCAGACATTTCAACTTAGGAACATCAAATGTAAATAAGTAAAGTTGGGAAAATATTTGAGATGAAGTCATGAGTTCGGACGATTTATTGCACCGAAGCAGACGTTAGCAAAAAGAAGTCGTATATCGCGTCCGACAGAGATAGATAACGCAGCTGCCTCGCTAATATTAGAGCAAAGGGTTGCCATATTTTATGTAAATTTATTATTATTATTACATCTATGAGAGTTATGGATGATAGTCATCGCTGGTGACGTTTTTATACAATAGTGTGCTTAATGTGTATGTACATAAGATACATATTTATAAGTCATAAAAGGAATATTGAGGCTTTATATTGTTTAACGCAAATTAATAGCTATATAGTTGTTAATTTTGAGTGGATTTGAGTCAAAATTCAGCTGGCGTATTAAGGTAGTTTGTGAACACGTTTTCAAGGAATTAATAAACTTTGGATTATCCAATGATAAGGTAAGTGATAAATTATTTTCAACACATTTATAACGGGTTTTAACATATCAGATGCGAGTAACATTAGAAAACCATAAAAGCAAGACTGTATTAATTTCACAATAGCCAAGTGTTGGTAGGCGGACATCACACTAATTGGTGAAAGTTAAGGAAATGAAAGTAAACATTTTAAAAACTCAAAATTTCGTAATATCAAAATTGTCCACGCTAATTTGAAACATGGAGCCACGAAATGGAACGCTGATATCGTGTTTAGAGTCTATCACTAGCCTTGAATGCGCAAGATATTAACTATTGCTAGTTAAATTCATTCTGACTTAACAAATCTGGCTAATAATGTATACCAGGCCTGTTCCCATAAGCCTGTTTTAAATTTAAAACCAACGTAATATCACGCCTGTCATCCCCGACGAGGTAGACAGAGGAATGTAGAACACTCCCACGTGCCACCAGTTATGTTTACTTCCCACTATGGAATAGATGGTGAGCCTATTGCTATACACCGGGCACATATCGAGACGCCGAGCCACTACTAGAAAATCTAAATTAGAAAATTTAGTAGTGCTCGACCCGGGAATCGAAACCAGGACCTCCCGTTCGGCAGTCGCACTTGCAACCAACACGACCAACGAGGCAGTCAATAGTCAGTCAGTCAGTAATTTATTAGTTATTAGTTCAATAGTCAGTAATTTATTAGTTCATTTATTGATACATTGTTGTGACGTTTTGCCAAAATTACGTGAGCTAAATTGGTTTTTATAATTATTCATCCTTTTCGAATGAAGTAATAAACATAAAAACCTTTTTTTTTATTATAGCGCATCTGCCATTGAATTCCTGCAAGTTTTGTCCAAAAACGAGGGCAGCTGTAGAACATGTGTACATGGGACGCAAGCTAAAAATACTCCGACAATACCCGTCCGGACGGTCGCACCTGAACCATGAGCGCTCTTTGTTATATAAATCTTAAAAGTAACATTCAATAACGCAAACTCAAATCTCGCGCTGTGTTTACTAACAATAACGTAAGGCCCACGTGGACTCTGTGTCGCCTTTCAAATGCTAATTTGAGCTGCACTTACTCATAATACGCTCATATAGATAACCAAAAATGCGAGTGACTGCCCGTCTTTGAGTTAAATTCTTATAAATTGCTAAACCGGTTTTGTTTGAAAATATGGGGGGGGGGGTTATACAGACTAACGCGTAGATGCATTCTCTAGCAGTCAACCCTCAATGAAGTTCGAGCCGTCTGTCTATGTGTTTTCACTAATATTGTAAGATATAAATTACAGAAACTAGGTTGAATTATTATTACCAAAGGAATTCATTTTTACTGGCCAACGAAAAAGCGACATGACGTCTGACTATATTTGGCAACTTGACTTGTCCCACGTTTATGAATATAACTTCAACAACCTTCGATTTACATTCAGTGTACCCACACGCATTCATTACAGGGGGATAAGTACATGAGTACCTGTACATGATGTGCGTAGGTGGACAGATGTGTGAATATTATGAAATATCTTAAAATCGACATATGTGCATTGTTACAGTCAACAGAACAGTATACTTCAAAAGTCATTTGAAAATTGAAAATTCCTGCACTGATACACAAACTATGTATTTGGATAAAACAAAAAAATATGTTTTCTTTTATTACTTTCCCGCAAAGGAGGCACGATACTAAAATTGAACAACTTTTATAATCGAATATTAAGTAGAGATTTTTTTGCAGACTGCCCAGTCAATTTTGTCCAGTGGAATATTGAGCTTAGCGATTGGGATTGTCTCGTAACGATTTAGATGTTATCCTCCTAACTACAGCGTACGTACATTAATGATCATTTTTTTTCTTATTTTTAAAGTAACAACACACCTCTGAACCCTGAAGAGGTAGGCAGAGGGGTATAATACACTTCCACATTTCACTAGTCACGTTTACGTCCTATGGAATAGGTGATGAGCCTATTGCCGTTTTGCACAAAACCAGACTCCGAGCCACTACTAGTTATTTCAGCTATCGCGTTGATTACAAAATACTTATTTGTTTAATCACCGAAACATGAATAACATTTGATATGTAGATAAGTAAAAATTGGACTACCCAGGAAACCAGGGTAGTCCAAGGCTCACCGTAGTCCGTAATGACACTGGTCACGCTACTTCGGCTACTTGTTGACACACTTGCAATGGGTTGACGGGGTGACCAAAGGTGTTGGATATTAAGAGACTATAGTTAGTGTCTATCGTTTTGTTCAATTACTTTAAAAACTAAATAATAATAAAAAATATGTTCAAAAATATGGCTTGAAGCGTTGTACAATGTTGTTATATATGTACTATTGTTGTTATTAAATTTGTATTGTACAATCTTATTATATTTACAGTACCCCTTTGAAATACCAAAAATTAAATTAATTATATGATTCTCAGTTTCATTTTGATTGTTTTTAAAAGATATAATATATGTATGTATGTTTTTATAATATTCTAAATGTTCGGTTCCATATTCAATTAGAAGTATTAAACATGAAAGCCTTCGGCGTCGCTCAAATATCCAGTGGGGAAGCAGGGTCCTTGTACTTAAGGTCACAAAGAAATATACGAATAGATAATCGGAAGGGAATGAGGTAAACTATGTACCAATCCTACAACATATGGACGTGAGTGGTGACGCAATAAACTGTGTAAAGTTTGTAAGCCATTACTCGACAATTGTACTGTGACCAAACAGAAAATTATTGTTTATTCATACAATGCACAAGGACGTCGTTTGTATCAAGTGGACAAGTAGATGCAAATGAATGACCATGTAATCCATATAGTGTGAAGTGTAAAGTAATGATAATTTTGCAATATGGAATTTTAATAATTTGATCGCAATATTAAAACACTGCACAGACATACCTGAATTCACATTATATATTAAGGCATTAATAAACCATACATACAATTACATA
>DWFO01006139.1:0-10081 GCA_018246595.1 Mimoniades nurscia nurscia
AACTGGTGAAACGTGGGAATGTTTTACATTCCTCTGCCTACCTCTTCGGGGATTACAGGCGTGATGTTACTTTTTTTACTTTACTTCATAAAATTATTTGTGTTCAAATTAAGATTAATTTTAGTTTTTGTTTCAAAATCCTCCTTCTGCGTTAAATATTAATACATATATAAAATACACTGTAATGTTGTTTATATATGTATTAATATTTTTTATCTATTTTATATATTATGTACTTATCATTGGATTTAAAATAAAAGTAACATTTTGTGAACCGATAATTTTATTTTCTAATAGGTACATATGAAATCTGATTGATTGTACAAGTACATAGGTACCGTCATGAAGCTGTCTCTGATGAGAAGCAGAAATTTTTATTTTGACCTGGAGTGTTATGTGTACTAGAATATAATTCCGCTATCTAATCGGCTAACATTAAATGCCATTCCCTGTCCACTCTTAAGCTCTCAGCACAAACTAGGGACCTACACATATCATGCACAGATGGACAAAAAAAATTATACAAACCGAAAATTGTGTGATCTCATTGGCATGTAATATGTGGAGCAAATCTCACACATTGGAAGTATAATTAAAAATATAATGCATAGAGAACATTATTACAAAACCAAGAGTAAAATGCACGGACAGACGACAAGAGATCAACAAAAGCAATTCACGTCACAAAGAAACTTCAGTCACAAGTTTGAACAAGTGAGCCCGAGTTGCGTAAACTTGTTCCGCTGAAGTAGGGTTGCCGCGGCGAAAAAATTTAAATGGGGCGCAATTTCTTCCTTGTTTGGGTAACGACAATATAAGGGACTATTTACGTACTCCTAAGCGTTAACGTGTTGTAAATGAATTTTGCATTTCTACGACATTTTGTAGTACTAGGTACGATACAGAAGTAAACATAGCAGTGTGATTTAAAGCTGTGTTTCCTTCCAGGAACCGGGTAATATTTATACCTGGCATTCCTATCTATTGTACGAAATTATGCAGCTACATGGCACTCAATATAACAGTGAAGGTGATTTCTATGAATAATTGTGCGTTTATCTTTTCTCCACGACATTATCTAAGGCGTGTGAAGTCTGCCGAATGAGTCTCTTCATTCTGCAGCAAGACCCATATATAACAGAGGGCCGATTAAAGGAATAACAATGCACAACGCATTACTATAAATGGAAAAATCGGAAACTTAACCGACAGTCTTAACTGACAATATACAGTCGAAAATTCCTTGATTCATACATAACATAGCCTTGTCCCGAATCCCGTATCGAATATTTTAATAGACTAGAATTGTTTTTGACAACCCTACGAGCAGCACATGTTCATAGCTATTCAATTCACTTCGCGATTGTGCACAGACCTAAGTCTTCAGGAAGTGACCCATTGATGAGAAAAGCCGTTGAATATTCAATGTGTCCAGGTGACTAAAGTAATATAACTATAAAAAGTAGCTTACAGAAAATAATAAAAGAAGATAAAAAACTCATACAGTATTGGTAAAAGACACAGACAGACGAGAACAATCGGTATAGTTTTAGATGCGGTAAACATGACTGCACGCTAATGGATAACCCCGTTAATAGAACACTGTAGGCTTTGAAACGACTGCGGTTTGTGTTCAAAAAGTTAACTTTTAAAAATTGTTAGTCTTTTAGTGTCGCATGTTTGCATGGCTGTACACGTATAACTTTTGCGATGCACTCCATTTATATCGTTCAAGGATAGACTGGTAACTGAAACGCAACTGGAAAACGCCCGGAGTGGACTTCCCTACGCTCTTGCCGTGTATCGTAGTGGCCTCTTCGAGCCCCGAGCAGTACATAACACGAAATGCAATATCCCAAATAGCCGGTAAACGTTCAATTGTTCAGTCATTTGACCGAGTGTTTAATAATCTGGAAAATATGATTAATAATAATATAACATCATTAATAAACATAGTAAATGTCATAACTGTGTAATGAAATTATAGGATTATTGGGAATGTGCTGTATCCGGTATTTAACCGTAATGCCCAATATTTTTCTGATTTTTATCACTCGTAGTGGCGGATGTAAAAAATGGTGCAAGTATACCTGTTAAACAAAATATGAGCAAAGACCAATAGGTTTTCCTAAGCATGCGGGTTCCTCTTAGGACTGCGTTTGACATCAGACACCGAGCAACTGACTGCATGAATGACATGAATGAATCATTTATAATGAAAATTACCCCGTCGGTTGCTATGGTTACCACAAACTTCACCTGGTGAGAAAAATCTGAAGTTCCGAACGTCCAAACAAAATTACCGATTATGAATTTAAAAAAACTTTTTCTATCTGATCAAATTGTGGATCCATACCATTCTCGAGTAGCCCATACACTTGGGTGCTCCAACTGCCGAGTACTTATCTATTTAAAAAACAGTACTTACTTCACACTTACATCAAAGATCGTCGATGTAAATTATCAATTTGTCATCGGAGAGCTCAATTCTCAGAAGCGTCGCTACCTTACGATAAGCTACGCAATACCGTTGAAAATGTCACCGGATAGTGGATAGGCTTATTAACTCCGTGGCAAAGAATCATTTGTGTGTAGACAGTTAAATTGTTCCATAATAAGGCATTGTTGGCAATTGTTCACTTGTATTAATATTTCATATAATTACTGATTTTATTCTATTTTACTCTCAGAATTGTATTTATGTCACTCGCACTAACCATTAAGTTTTCATATGTTGTGTTCCAAAAAAGCAGCACTTCATCGTGTTTTATATGCAGACGGATTCACACACAAAGGATCAAACAGGAACATAGCTATCCTGTTTTAACATGCCTGCCTGATTGACTCGTACTGTAGTGCTGTAATGCACAGAGGCTTACCATCCGACCAATGCAACCCTTCACTACGTTCGTACAATAGAAATCATTCTAGATTCATAACGATCAACGCTTTTATCAATGCATAGTTGAGACCGTCTCTTTTCCAAATAATAAGGGTTAAGATTGGTTGCAAATTGGCAGGCGAGTGCGGGTTGAATCGTACAAGCTCCTCTTTAATTAGCACTCTCGCACTTCATTCTTGATTCGCCTCATGCAACTTCTGCTTGTTGTTTTAAACAGATGATTAATCAATCCGGTCGGGAGACATACTTTGCTATATTTCCCAAAGCCCAATCTGCACTTTACAATTCTATTACTTTGTTCGTTACTTTGGCAAGAGAATCCAATACCTAAAAACAGATTTGTACACACTGATGATGAAGATGATGATAATATTGAAACTAATTTGATGCTGCGGATATTTCTGTGCTAATAAAAGTCAACCTTCTACATTAATATAATCTATGCGTTAAAAGCAATGAGCTTAAAACAAACTGTTAACTGTAAGTTTCGGCATTAAAAAACCTATTAACCTATTTTATTTAAAAGTTTCCCTCCGTTGACCGCTGGCTGTAAACGATTATCGACTTTACGGCTATGAGTATGATGTAATGGTGGAATGGTCTCTCGTTGGTATATGAAATGGGATGCCGAATTAGGGTCACAAATAGGTCATTTATCTTATTGACTTCACATATGTTTCGAGATACGATGTACAGGGAAAGCGAACGAAAAATTGAAAGGAATTGGAAGCGCATTAGCGATTCCTTTAGTTCCTTTTTCAAGTAAAAAGAGCTTTAAATCATATGGCAGACTTAATCCCCGTTGCCTACTGTTGACATCAGCCACTGGTACACTACAGTTGTACAGTTTTTCGTTGCCTACGATGGAGCACCTTAACCATCAGATGAATTGTAAAAAGAGTTGCTAATGATGACGTGATATTGAACAGCATTACATATTAAGAATACATACATAAGAATAAGTATAGGTGAATAGCCTGATATATATTTAAAAGAATACCATGATTTACTTATTTTCAAAATTGTGAATATAATTGTGTATAATCGCCAGCACCACTCATCAGGCACAAATACAGCCAGGGGCTAATGTTGCTAACACAACCGTAGCGTTTCCCATTTTCCAACAGATCAGTACTACTACTAAGTACTAAACACTGATCTGAACAGTCTGAACTACTAAATAAGTTACTAAATAACTACTAAATACATTATATAGTAGAATCAAAAGAATTAATATATATAGTAGAATCAAAAACTAATTAAAATGCATGCACGGTATCAAAGCGTGACTATCGACACACAATATACCTACTAATTCTATAATAATATTTTAAAAAAGTCTCACCCGAGAGTCGAACGTCGAACCACGGTAAATTACACCCTTAATTCAAAACACCAGCTTTAAAAACCCATTACGGTCCAAATTAATTACAGCGAAAAAATACATTAGAGGAGTTGGTACGGTGATCCGCAACATTGTGCATACTTAATGCACACATTGCACAGGATAAACGTCTGTAAAACATAAACAATAGGGGTGTCTATCGTTTGCGTTCATTAGTTAAGTACTTCGGCATCCTCGTGCCTTAATACCAACCACCTGCGTAATTCGAAAGTTAGTCGTTTGCATGCATTATTCCCTTTTTAGTGTTCCGCGGTAAATACGGCAAAACCATATATGCGTTGCATTGTCCGAGCGTAATTTAGCACTCATTGTTATGTACTAATCTTTGGCTGGGCGGAACCAAAATAGGATATTTCGTACCGAGTAGTGTCTTAGGGAGTAGCTGTATCTGAGCAACAATTATTTGTATTGCTAATAATGCGAATTCTATATTGCATTGTTGTTTTATACTGCATGCTATTCACTGCATGTATTGACTATGTGATCAATTCAAGCTTCAAGCATTGTAAGTTTATTTTGCGTGGACCATAATATATATTGTGTAACGGGAAAGTGTGGGAGTTGAAAGAATTTAAGCCTACAGAGAACTGTTTAATTCACATAAAGGTTTTTCCGTCCTTACTACTGTATAGCAAAAGATATATTGTTTCGCTGTATTCTAATCTAAATATAGAGCCTTGACAGACGATATGCCCCAGCATACTATGTTTAAGATAGTATTCAAAGTTTTTCAGAAAAATTCAATGTTTGGGAATAATGATCAATCAACAATGACAATAAAAAAACACCGCATAGAATGTTCGTTTAGTCATATGTTGTGGTTTACCTCCAACTCCACTCTCGCAAGTGATTTTCATAATATAAGCACACACATTCACACATATGTATAAGGCATGAAGATACACTAACGTAATTTATGCCATTTTAAAATTTATCGGTTTGCTCTCTTAACGCATAAAGTAGAATTTGAATATATATAACTGAGTAAAATCTGGGAAATGTAAATAATTACGGGCAAATTGATAAATTAAGTTCTTTTAATGCTCATTATTAAATGTTTCAGCGTGAAAAGATCACCTTTAAATAATCGAATTTTTAAAAAACAGAACAATCGAAAAATGATGGTAACTTGTTTAATGAACTGTTCAATTTAATGGACAATAATGGTTAACTCCATGGATACTAGTAGTATAAGTAAACTTTTCTTAATATATTTCCATCAATCAAAGCTGAAGACCATGGTAGAATAGTTCTTTCCCACGGAACTTTAATGTTTTATACCTAAGGCTAATTAATGGCAATAATTCAAGCATGTATTATTGCAATGCTTTATCTACACACCCCAGCACATTTGAATTTTTTGAGTAAGTTTAAATTCGCGTATTCAATTTTTGTTCAGACATGGTTACCTACATATGTAAAACGGTTTAATAATATGATCCATCCCATACGGAACCCACGTCTCATTAATTCCAATTTTTCTAATTTTTTAACGAACACGTCAAGTTACTTTTATTAGTCTGTATTTAAGTTCACTATCAATGAAATAGGAAAGGGTTGAACAGTTCTGGGCCTCGGGGTAGTCCCCGGAGCTCTGTTAGTCCCAAAGCTGGGGTTGCGAAGGTCAGATGTCAATCGTTACGGGAAAACCACGAGTCTAGGGAATAGTACATTAGTGAATATGGCCCTTCAGATATTATCTTTATTATTATAGTTCTATGATAATGAATCCATATACTAAATTATCGATGCTCGGCATTAAGTAACTTATTATTATTATCGGCATTTATAGTAACTTATTATTATTATTATTAACTTATATTTATACTTAACGGCATAGTAACTTATTATTATTATTAACTTATTATTATCGGCATTAAGTAAGGCTTATTCATCATCACATTCATCATCACCTTCATCATCACCATCATCATCACCATCATCATCACCATCATCATCCTATCTCAGTCCAATGCTGGACATAGGCCTCTCCCAAAGAGCGCCATCGCGCCCTGTCCGCGGCTTGCCGCATCCAGCTTCTGCCTGCAGCCTTTCGTTGATCATCAACCCACCTGGCCAGAGGCGTCCTACAATACGCTTGCCGAGTCGCGGTCACTACTCCTGAACTCTCCTACTACACCTATTACCTTTCCTTCTGCAAATATGCCCAGCCCATTGCCATAATTAATTGGTAATTTATGCAAAAATTAATCTCATATTTCTGCTGTAAAGCAGCCGATGCATTACAGTTGTGACAATGTCCTTGCAAGCGTGTTTTTCATGAAAGGGATGGGAATTAGTCATAAGAATACTTTTGAAACAGTTCACACGGCCATTTGAGCCCAAAATAGGCTGACCCTATGTAATAACTAAGCAGTTAATAAACTATACTTACGTTTGTTAATATATACCTACTACATACCTACATATTTATATACTTTGGCGTAATATTCGTGGTCGTTACAAAAATTTCTGTCCTGTATGAGAATTGAACCCAAATGTAGTAACTCAGTAGTTATTGGGTACAACTGGACAAATACGCTATAACAGGGCATACGTCACCAATGGACTGCATATAATTAAATGGTTCGTTCACCTCATTTTATATGGTCGAAGACTGTTCCCGAAAGTTCCATTTAATTTTCAAATAAAAAATACATAAGGCAGGAAGTGCACTAAATTAAAATGAATTAATTCCGATCAAGATCCCCGTAGATCGATTATAAATATCCATACCTTAAAAAGGGCGTTTAACAACAAAGCAATGATTACGTAATTAGCGCAAATTTTTTCAAGTATATTTCGCGGGGAGTTCGACCCTCTTTTCTTGTAACAGCCAGAAAAACTTGTTAACGACGCCGGCCGCATCAAATAATTTAACCCGTAACCACCTCGGGTGGTAAAAAACATAAAAAAAAAACAGAAAATCCAGTAATTAACGCAATTCTCGCACCAATTAATTACATCAAACACTCCATAACCCTCTTAACGCCGCACAAATACCTTCCCATCGTGAACTATTTAATTATTCCTCGCCAGGCGAAAACATTACATCAATCAACACGCCGACGGAAGTGCTGGCAAAGGTCTCGTGAGTAGAAAATGACACTAACGGGTCGAGCTCATTAAAAATAATATAGGCTCTTTCGATTTATACATACATATATACTTATGTTTAATTTTCACAAAATAAAAATTCTTAGGCATAGGCTATAGCTAATCGACGGTAGAATACAATGATAGGCGTTGACATTTTTTTGTTCGACAATAATCAGATCCAATTATTAACAAAGAGCTTTTTATACAGGAGAAAGCGGAGATATTTTTATGCTTGGTTAATAATACAAAAGCCTGTCTCGCTTTTCGTAGCAATGGATAAAGAGAAAGCTTCACAACAGTAATAGATGCAGTCATAATATAATTTGAACATATTATCCTTTAACATAATTGCAGTGTCAACCGTATTAACAAGTAAAAGCTAGTTGTAACTAGCACTAGCCGGTTGTAACAATATAAAGTATCTGCCTAAATTTGGATTTGAATTTGAATGAAAGCGTTGAGTATCATATTTATAAGTGAACTGACACAAACAATGGTGTCAGTAAAAACCATTGATTATTCTCGTTCAATCTTTAAATTGTTCAGGTTTCAGAGATTTCATGACATTACAGACTTTTCATAAGATAATAAATATACGATACGGAAAAGTATATCCAAACTCTTAAGGGTGAAATAACCATTACAATTTTTTTCAATGAGACGTACGGTGACTTCTTTTTAGTTCATTCTCTTGGCAGTTTCTTCTAATTTATTTCTGCCTTAACGGGATTATCGCTGGTTTTGCATAGAACTGCTCCTTCTACATATAATAAACAAAAATTTTAACAAAACAAAAAACCGACTTCATAAAGAAACAAATTAAAATGCACTAAAAAGTAAAAACATAATTCGTCAAAGTCAAACTAGAGGAGTAACAACGGCATCTTAGGGGTGATTGTCAGCTGGCCAGATTGTAGGTATGTGAGTTGTTGCTGCGTTGTGTCTATTGGAACGGCTCAGCGATCAATGACATCACCGTATTTTAGAAATTGAGTACCAACATATTTAATAAGTAAATAACTAAAACAAAAGTAAATTCACGCCTGTAATCCCCGAAGAGGTAGTTAATAAGTCATACCTATAATCCTACTAAATATGAAACATTGTTACTTGAAAAAAAAATTACATAGAAAATAATCTTCAATAAACAACTGTCGTTTCACAAACGCAAAATACTACTTTCACATAGTAGCCCTATCGAGAGATATCAGTCGCTTTATATTTTTACGTTCGACCAGAATCATCCGCCATTAAACTTACTGTACTTAACAAATAGACCGCTGTACAATCCAGATGTTTATGGTCCGTAAAATTATATGAAATTAGGCTCCAGTCGGCCGGCCGGGGTCGTGGCGTGACGTACAAACAAACAATCGTACTTAATTATAACTACTCATATGATACATTACGCGGCGCAAGTTAACACATCGCGGTGCGGGGCTCATTTACAATTCAGATAAATGTCGTTCAGCTCGGCCAGTGTTTTCGTATTAATTGCTCGGATCACGCGAGCTCTTACGTTTCGGGGTTAAACCGTGGTCTTATTGTGAGTGTTTTGACTATTGTATTAAGTTGCTACCTGTTATTATATGACGTTGTTCCAGCGATAGTCGAGCGACTGGTAATATCTAGTCAACGCTCACGCTAAATTAGTGTTGAAAGGATTGAGGTATTCTTAAAAATGTTCAAGGATGCGTGGCCGATCTGCTTTGAAGTTAATGTCAGATTTTAATAAGAAGTTAATGACATTATCAAGAAACTGATACCTACTGATAAATGATTGACATTAATGCAGAACTGACGCAAATCTACATTTCTACATAGTATCATAATGGATCTAGCTAATAGCTAAGTAAATAAGGTAAATAGGTAGAAATCTACTGAGGTGTAGCAGGAAAGTAAATCTCTTAAGAAACAACAACAGCTTATGTTTATATTCAATAGACGATAAAGTTATACAGAAATTATACAACTTTGATGAAATTATAATGAACGTGCTTTGTATCGAAGAATCTCGCAATGAATTTTAAACCAAAAGGAATAAAATACTCCATAAATTATTAAACTATAGACCTTATAGCCTTTTGTGAGCTTAATTTCAAACGTGACTGAAATACAAAAGATTTTAAAACCGAATATAATCTAATCTCATTTAAATAGAAAAAAAAAGTATGTAACTTCTACGGCTGTAGGACGTTATTATCAACAATAATAAATAATTTTCGATCCATTGTCGATTTTAAATACAAATCAACGTCAGAAATTATACTTCACGAGTAATGTATAACATCAAACGCGTGAAGACCTTCATGTTTCCAGTATTTATGACGTCTCGTCTTAAGAAACGGTTATAAGTGCGTCGGGCAGCCCCGACCGTAAGTGCTGAGTGTCTGTTACCAAGACTTATATTAATTTACTAGTAGAACAAGTGTTGGTGAGAATATAGATTTTTACGAAGTTAATGAACAATGTAATTGCTTTTCATTTTTCTTTACCATATGTTTATTCATAAATAGATCAGTCAGTCAGATCAGTCTTTCTGACCTGTCACCGATTGATCCTTCGAAATAGTAGTGTTATATTAAATTATAGAAAGCATTTATTGACTGCCTCGTTGGTCGTGTTGGTTGCGAGTGCGACTGCCGAACGGGAGGTCCTGGGTTCGATTCCCGGGT
>DWFO01006140.1:0-10081 GCA_018246595.1 Mimoniades nurscia nurscia
GAGTCTGGATATGTGCCCGATGCATGGCGATAGGCCAACCACCTATTACATAGTGGGACGTAAACGTAACCGGTGAAAAGTGGAAGTGTTCTGCATTCCTCTGCCTACCCCTTCGGGGATTACAGGCGTGAAGACGTTTGTATCATTTATGATTATGATTGATATTTTACCACAGCTATATACGAGCTACGCAGTGAACACGCGCGGTCAATGCGAGGTATACGTAACTGTGCCTCCACATCTTCCGTGTTCCGTCCGATTGAACCAAAAAATCTGTTTACAAGTCGGAGAGTTCATCGATACATCGGGTTATTTATATCGCGCCGAGTACAACGTTGAGCGATAATGTAAATACGCAGCTGGCTTGTTTATCGACAGTGGGTACAGCGGTCTGTGTGTCGATGTTGTGTAATGAGCGTTATCTTTACTCTAATCGTAGCTATATATTTGCTAATTCAAGGGCGAACGAGTGCCCGGGGACATACCTTAGCACATGTACCTATTACGTTACCTTGGAAAAGATATTGAGATCGTCTAGCTCGATATAATCGGTAAGAATCGCAGAGCACGGTTCGTTCCTTACAGTATATATATTTACAGTATCTATTTGATAATTACTAGCAAGGATTTTTAGATTAGTATTTAGGTAAATGTTTTCCGTGTCGGGGCGCAGAAAGAGTAAATCCCCCGACCCTTGCTTGGATTCCAGGGTGTCTTAAGAGGCGACTAACCCGGTTCTGGCAGATCGCGGTATGGAGCAGCCTATGTGAGCGTGACTATATGTATGTCCTGGCTGCCGAAGGCATGTCTAGTCTTCAACCTTCAGAATGATCTCAAATTTCCTTTTAAAAAATCACAGTGAAATCTTAAATTTGTAAGCATTGCTGATGTTATATTCAGTTAAATACATTTACCTATATGATTCCGAAAGATAATATGAAAACTTTTGATATTTCATTTTAAACTACTAAATTAACTAAGAGTAACAGTTATTTTTTTGTGAATCGTAGTTCCTAGCAATACAATTTTAGTGTTCTCTTACCATACATTAGTTTCCTCAACGCGTCATTAAGTGGTCGTAGTGGTAGGTACATCTTACAGTGGTAGTAATGTCCAATGCAAGCAGGACACGCGTAGAGAGTTACTCGAACGTACCCAAGAGAACACCAGTACCTACAACACTGTACATCTACTCGTATATTGATGCAGATAGCATTATATTCCAGCGTTTTATAATTCCTCGACGTTTCGATTTGGGTCATCCGTTGGTTTCCCTCAAGGAAAGTTACTAACTGTTGTGTTTATAATTATTAACGTGAGTGAGTGAGGATTACTGTTTTGTTCATTATTGTGCCTACATTATTCGGTGTGAATGTCCGTGTAGCTAGATATGTACGTGGTCGGCGTGGTCTGCCCTTTGCTGGTCGTCAATTAACTCGCGTGATTCGTACGCTTGGTTTTATTGACCGACCTACTGTTTAATACGCGTGTTTTGTATGTCACTACGGCGCCGTGTCTCGTTTTACACAAATAAACCTACCCTTTTTAGAGTAATGCTAAATAAAAAAAACACTTTGACACACACACAGGCATATATACATACATATATGTATATGTTTAGTCCACTCGCTGCCACTTCTACTCGACTATGTTGGGTGTCATCGATTTTATTTAATCGATCCCGTTATTCGCTTCGCATAAAACAGTGGCGACGCTACTACGTTATGTAATTCATTTACGTGTGTGGGTTTCCGCTGAGAATGTAACTAATAATCTTACTTGTTTTAATCTGTGGGCGCGTTTATTAACTTGTAGAATCTAAATGTACAAGTGTAGGTAGATTGTGATGTAATATTTTTTTCACTGTATTTTTAGTAACTGGTACCTAAAGGCAATCGTGGATAAATATTATGTACATATACGAGTACGGCAAAAAAGATATGCACAGGATATTAATGAGGAAAAACATGCGCTTATGTTATATTTTTAATTGATCAGCTACTTTTAATACCTAACGTTTATTTACATAGGCTACATCAAAACCAATGAGTATTACACCATGTGTCAGGTTCACTTATTGTAACTGCAAGTAGGTGTGCAGGTAGCATACCGATATACACGGGCGTCAGTCCTGGCGACGATCTACCCTCTCTCAGATTTCAATTGGAACGTTTCCTGTATCATTGTGACCAATAGGTGAACACTGAGCAGAAGTGCCATCCAAAACAGATATGTGTATAATGAGCACATATAGATGATCAGCTGTCTGGCTGCCACAATGCCAGCTTTGCTTGATATGGGTTCAATGGTCGTATGTGATTTAGAATCAAATCATTGTTTTCTATTTTGTTTTCAAATTGTTTTCTAAATAAGCATCTCAAGATTTCTTTAACAGGGTAATTTATTTTAATCTTCTATGCGCATAGACGTGACGATAATGTGTCGGAGTGGACAAATGGTGAACAGTCGCCGCGCCGTAGTTTCTGGTATCTGCGTGTCGAGCTCCTCTCCGAAGGATGTGTCTATTTGCGTAGCGCGGACGGTTGGCCGCCGTTATCTCTTATCACTGTACGCATCCTGGACACGCAGTGTACACCTACACCTTTGTACACACATGTTGGAACGGTTCATGGCATTACAAGACTCGTTCTAAGAATTAGAAAGTCGAACCATAAGTTTGTGCAGGTGTATAAGTTATGGAGTTAATGATGAATTGAAATACGAATGTTTTATTATATTATCATGCTATTCTTGTTATTGCTTACATCATAATATTTTAGATAAACGATAGGTACGCCGGCAGTACTATACAAAATACTTTATTGCACACCACTTAGACAATAGGTACACATAGATAAAAAAATGCAGCCGAATTGAGTACCTCCTCCTTTTTGGAAGTCGGTTAAAAATAATAAATGAACACAAGAGACAAAAATGTATCCGTAATGTGAACTTCCAACTCACAAAATACAATTATCCCAATGACGATGCGAAGAAATTGATTCTCATTATATTGTCATTATCCTCGAGTTGTTCTTAGCGCATTAACGTCTTAAATGAAAACTTTGTAGAATTTTAATCCTACTTAATATACTCGTTGTTTTGGTAAAATGAGGTCCTCATAATATGAATCCCTTAGTAAACTTACTTATTGTTGCCCGGTGTATGGCAATAGGCTGACCACCTACTCCCTAGTGGGAAGTAAACGTAACTGGTGAAACGTGGGAGTGTACCGCACTCTTCTGCCTACCTCTTCGGAGAATACAAGCGTGATGTTACATTTTTTTAAATAGTTTATAGTCCTTTCTTGGTAACTTGTATTGCACGTCAAAAATTTATAGGTAATACATAAAATTACATGAAAAAACATCAGGAATTCATTATGGAACAATGTTTTTAAGGCGTTTAAAAGTTACTCGATGTATAAAACTCTGTTCAATAAACTTTTTTAAATTTCCATTTACCGTTACTTAGTTTTGGTAACCGTGTCATAAAGGCAACAGACGTTTTTCGGTCACCTTTGCTATTAAAAAAAACACCTATTAGAAATAGCGCGTGACATGTGGATAAACAATTTTCTTTAACTTGAAAAATATAGACATACCCAAGCAAGAACACGTGTCATTGACTTCTATTCGTTTTATTTGACGTGCAAAACCAATTGTAGGCACCCACCTACCGCTGACGTTGACCACCGCTTGGCACTTTATAACCTTACTAATGGTCATAGTGAGCGTTAATTAGCTAACGCCTATTGAAAACCGGGCCCGCACTCGGCCGGCCACACAAACAGGCAAACCGCAAGGGGCACCTATATCGTGAGCGTTAGTTAATTAAGCCTAGTGTGAATCACCGTTCGCGAGCTACCTAAACAATAATAAATGAATAACAGCTCTACTGCGTCTCATTATTTATATCAGGAAGTATTATATGTTGTATATTGTAGAGTACGATTAATTAGCCGTATCGTCGCTTGTGGTGACAATTGCGTTGCAGTTTTGCTAGTAGGTACGTGGTAACCATTCCTGAAATACTCAAAACGCATTTAGTGATCGCCTTTCTCTTGTTAGAATGAGCGTAGTAGTTAAAGTATTATTGTTATGGTAGTATTGATTGTTCATGAAACAAACGCTGAGCGCAGAAGTTGTGCCCCGGCCGGGATAACGGGGCCAAGGACCGAGTGACCGGGGCGGGATACGGGGGCGGGTCGCGTACGGATATCGATCTGTGCAGATGCTGGGCATCGCTGGCGGAGTTTTAATTAGCTGTTGTCACTTAGCAGTAACAGCAGTTAAATAATCGTTGACTCCGACCATTTGATGGGCAATCTGTTTTTGCCATAAAATAACGTAACTTCAGGCTTGTAATACCTGAAGAGGTAGGCAGAGGAATGCAGAACACTACCACGTTTCACCGGTTACGTTTACGTCCCACTATGGATAGGTGGTGAGCCTATTGCCATGCATCGGGCACGTATCCAGATTGCGAACCACTACTAGGAAATCTAAATTAGAAAATTTTGTAGTGTTCGACCCGGGAATCGCACCCGGGACCTCCCGATCGGCAGTCGCACTTGCAACAAACACGACCAACGAGGCAATATGTACGATATGATATGTATGTCGACTTGGGATATTTCTGCCTCCCTCGTCGGCCAGTATCCAGTCAATTCGCCCACGACGAATTCGTCCCTTGTTCTCTCTCGGCACCTGCGTCCATCAACGTTCGCAGCCATCGCACGGCCCACACGAGTGGTGTTAATGATGCGTGATCTGTAAAAATACGCGAGATTTCCGTTTTTGCTGGATAAGCCCCGTACCGCTACGTAATCGATCATTAGGTTGACGCGAACCAACGTTTAACGGTCGCCCTATCCGAGCTTTAATGTCGGTTAGATTTTTACTCGCGCAGTATTAGTGATTGGGAAATGATAAAATTTTATAGCTTTACTATATACATGCTATAGATTCTATACCCTAGTTGTGGATGTGAATGTGGCGTTATGGTTAGAGACGATATCAAGCTGTGATCGCTTGTAGTGTAAAATTCAGCCCCTCAGTCAAAGGGCGTTGGGTTCAAAGCCTGGTGTGAACATTACTTCTTTACAAAATTATATTCGTTTCTGGAATAAACATCACTTGCTATAACAGTTCACGTCCGAAAACGTTACATCACGCCTGTAATCCGCGAAGAGGTAAACAGAGGAGTGTATTAAAGTCTCACGCATCATCAGTTTCATTTATGTCCCACTAAGGAATAAGAGATGAAACGATTGCCATACATTAGACACAAATGCATACTCCGAGCCACTAGATATTAGAACTTTCCATCGGAACATTAACAATATCCTATCCAGGATTTGAACCCAAGCCCTTTCACCAGCAGCTGCGCTTGCAATCACCCGAGCGACGAGGCAACTAACGACTTGAAAGTTCTCTATAACGTTGTATAAAGCGTGTAATGTCTGCCATCCCGCCCTTGATCAGCATAGCAGATAACTAACCTTCGCAGGTCATAGCCGTACTTTTGATAACTTAATTTTGACTAACTAACTAACTTAAAACTTTGATAACTTAATGTATTGCATTGTCCTATATCAGATATTCCGCTAGCGCCGGCTGTTTATGAAAGAAAATCAGAAATACGATTGAAATAACTTTAAAAGATGGTTTCTCTTCACTGGTTTAACTATTTGTCATTATTTCCTATAATATATAGAGGTGTATCGACTATGTACACAAAGGCTGGATTTATTAATGGACAGGCTTTTAGTTGAGAACCTTCAAAAGGTACCCGATACCCTGGGAGAGATACCGGGTTATGTGGAACTTTTACCGCACTAAAACCCCCTCGGTGGCCTTCTTCAGCGCTAATCTAAAGCGCTAATCAGAGGACTCCGGGATCTCCTGCGGAACGCACCGGTGCCCTCCTAGCGCGGCGCCCTTGCGGGCCCTTCTTCTGGGAGAGGCCTCATTGCCTCATCCCACACCCTCAATTTTTTACGACAGTACGTGGCCACACGTACCGTCTTTCCCGGGATCGCTGACTGAGCGGTTCCAGCTCCCACTCTAGCCGCTCGCAACCCCAGAAGCCTCCTTTTAGTCGCCTCTTACGACAGGCACGAGATACCGTAGCTCGTATTCTGATCCCGAGCTACAGGGATAGTACACAGTACCCTAGTCTGCACACTGTGCTTGCGGGTTGAAGGAGACACTTTTTCAATTTTAAAATGGCAGTTTCGTATACATACGATATGTAAACAGCGCACGTAATACTTAACATCTTAGGCAATGTATTACACAAATTATCCGTACAAATTAAAGCACTCGACACGAAGACGCAACGGGGTCGGCATCAGTCGGCGTTCTCGAGAAAATGTTATCCGCACCAGAGCGCGGTGACCGTGCGACTGTTTTAATTTCTCTTTTTGTTTATATCTAGCTGATGTAATTCAAGTTACAACAGTTTCTAGCATAAAAAAAAGAATTCTCTCGAAAGCCACTCGAAGCTTCCTCCATCGTGTTCTTTTCCACGGGCGTTGCTGGTAAAGAGAATTTCTGGTTCACATAATAACAACCACATATAACACAATGTGGATTCCAAAGGTTTCTAAGGAAAAAACCACAAAAAGTTCCAACTAGCTGGGACTAATACGTACTACATCTTACCCTAAAACTAAGTAGAAATTGAAATCAATGAAAACTCAATTGAAAATGTTTTAACACATTACGAATCATTCCATAGTGTATTATAACGGCAATTAAAATCTAGGTAAGAAAAGCTGTATGTTTACTTAACTTTATCAGCAAGTACAAGTGCGGAGGCTAGACAATGTAAATTATTATACTAATAACTATTAAATATCCAATCATTGAATAAAAAAAATATCTAATCTCGTTGCTACAAAATATGTAGGTATTCAGTTTTGAGCAATAACCTTGAGCAGTCTGGTGATTACCCTAATTGTGATATATATATCATTTGTTTACAAAATTTCTAAAACAGTATAAAAAAAATACTCGTCATTTTATACAGACTAACAATATCCCAATGCCTTTATCACATTGATACCGAACACGACACAAAACAGTGAACGCACACTCTAGTGAGAAGAGCGGTTGTTTCATTTCTCGATGACACATCCAGACATCACGAGACTCGTTACATATTGATTGATATTTAATGTCCAATACAGCCTTGACACAAGTATGTACATAACGTACAGATACATATTTCAATAGATAAAAAAGCAAAGGTAAATAAAAATAGACAGCAAAACAGCCCTAATGAAATAAACCTCATAAATGTTTCTATTTACCTTCTAGTTTCTTATATAACTTGCCAAATCGTAAAAAAAAATACGTCTCTCACGGCACATTTTTATAGACATAGCATTGGAACGTGTCACGCCGAGTGGTCATTGAAACTAATCTAAAATCTATTTCATGTCTATCTCAATTCCAATACTGCAGCTGCTCCACGGCATAGAGACCGCATCAAGGAAATTTGTACGCATCAAAGGAATATACACCAACCAAGTACGGAAAGATATACCTTTGGCAAAGACTAAGGAATTGCTTTTAATGTGTTGCCTGTGGAGGGCTGGCAGCGCAATGAGGCAATGAAAATGATATTCAGGACTAAAAAATGATATTTATACTTTAAGAAGGATTTTTTCAGTTTTTCACAGGCGCTTTTTTTAGAAGACACGTATGTACGTCGTTGCTTTGGTTTGCTACTATTTTTGATCCCAAAATTTACACTTGAATACGCTGATTAAATGAAGTCAATGAATATTCGTGAGAGAATCACGAATACCATGAAAGCTGTGAAGTGAAAAGATCCTGTTTCTTTTATTTGGTGTACATTTTCTGATATTAAACATGAAAAATGAAGCGAAGTTTATTTCAATTAAATTATTAGAAATGTTTAATTGTACAAAAGACACTGACACAAAATAGAAGGTAAAACTAGAACACTGTTTACTGTACTCTACTGTATTGAGTAATCATCAAAATGTATGATAACTTATTTTGAAAATAAAGATTATATTTTATAAGAGTTCAATTCCCGGATCGAGGCACTTCTAAATTTTTCTAATCTATATTTTCTAGTAGTGGCTCGGTGTATTATTGTTTTCATGTAGCTTTCAAGAAACCACAACGACTGTGCCAAGCATACCTGATCCATTGGGTCGTAGTCGTGTTGCCCCTCATTCGATAAAATGATCTTCATTCTAACGCAAACATTATCTATGACGTAATATGTACACATAAGCAGTAATTTCGAGAAGTAACCTTTGAGATAAATCATCACCTACCTCATCATCAACCCATTTATTGTTTCACTATTCGACTCAGTTGTGAACTCTGCTCATACAATGAGAAAGGCTAAAGTCAGTCTGCCATGCTCGCCCAATGTGAATTGATGTAATTCACACGCCTTAGAGCGTGAAATAAATGATACCGCAATAATACCTACATATCTTCAAATCCTATCGCATTTCTTTTGAAAAGGCGATAAAAAAATCATCAGTGAGAAATCATATCATGTCTCTATCGCGGTAAATATACAATTAATTTTACAAAGTTGCATTACAATATACGATATATAAGCGATGGGCAGAGCAGCGGCAAGTGCATCCATTTTCACAAACTGAACGCACGAACAACCATAAACTAAAACAAGGGAGCACATGTTTTGGCAACTAATCTAAATACAGCCATCGTTCCCCACTATCGACCGAGAGCAATATTTTCTACTTACTATCATTCTAGTTAATTGTTGCTTGGCTCGATTCCAACGTTCGAGAGACTGCGAGCTTTTGGCAGATGTAGCGGCGGTGCGACTTCAGCTCAAGCGGCTGCGTCATGCGTCGATCGCGTTCAACTCAGCTCGTAATGTCAGAAGTTAATTATTTGTTGGTGCAATATGAAAATATTTACAATCAGGCCTACGGTAAACGAAAGTACAAAAAAAACAACAATAACAATTCTGAAACCGGTAACGGAAACGTTTATACGTTCGTGTTTCTTATGAAAAAAGGCGTGAAAAAATCTCCCCTTTAATACCGACAACATCTCTGGTACCTATTATACGTTTGAAGATATGACTGTCTGTTCGCCCGTCTGAATGTCAGGTCTAATTTATTTAAAAACATGGAAAATAAATTCGTCAATAGAATCTTGTCGTGAACTTGAAAGTGTCATATATGTATATGACTAACTATTGTCAATGCTCCACATATATTATAATCATTTTCTTATCGTTTTTTAACGTAATAGGTCGCACAAGTTCAATGTATGCGGGACGACTGATAATAATCGTACTAAGGGTATGATATAATGTATAATAACAAAGTTTGTGAAATTAAATTCACTAATTACATATATTAAGTCCGTGTTTCGTATAATGAGGGTTTGTCCGTGTCGGGGCGGAGTAAGAATACATTCCCCAACCCCGTGCTGAAATACAGGTGTCTTAAGAGGCGATTTAAGCCGACGCTGGCAGATAGGAATCTGCTTAGAAAAGGCCAAACGCGCTTTACGAGCAGCAGCCTTGGTGGTGCGAAAACCTGTGATTTGCAATTCCCAACATGCCCAGCGTGGGGATTATGGGCATATACATATATATATACTCTTAGAGGAGGCTTATCTCCAGCAGTGAACTTCAATAGGCTGATGATGTATATACCTAATAAGTATAGTGAAACATTACAATCAATTAAATCCACATGCAAAATAGTACCTATACACTTTTCATTGGACAATAAAAGTCTAAAGCGATAATAAATTTTAGTGTTACTACCGCGTTAAACCGTCTAGCCATTGTACACTGAGGACAATAACAATATCTGAGGGAAGACCGCGCTCAACCGAGCGTGACGTCGTCGCCTTGAATATATTGAACCGTTCACTTGAGGCGCCATTGAATTTTGCGAATTGTTACAAAGACAGAATGAAATCTACATTTAAATTTCGATCGATAAATGAAAAATCTAACACACTTTAAGAGCGCTGTTACATTTCGGTGCCGAGCTGTTTTAGGTATTTTACGCTACTACTAGCGCCGCGCGCGGCAG
>DWFO01006141.1:0-10080 GCA_018246595.1 Mimoniades nurscia nurscia
ACTGATTAGAACACCTGCGCGATGATTCACAATCATTTCAAAGACAAACAACACGTGTTACGCCTCTGTCGCACCAGCGCTGTTAATCGCCCCTTTCTCCTAATTATATGATATTATAGTATTTCACTTTCCAATTTTAGTACTTAGTTATAATAACAATAATATAAAAAGCACAATTTATAAGCCCTGTTTCAATATATTGAAATGTGTAGGTATAACTACATAAAAGGTTAACCACAACCTAATTAAGTTTCCAAGTACGTACAGATTCTAAAACCACAAACACTGAGATTTTCCAAGTTAATTTAAATCATACTAGCCTCGAGTTTGACACGCACGTATACTTGCCTATGAATTTACAATTCATAGCTACAATATACAAGCTCAGTTTAAAATGTCTCAAAGTTTATCTTCGTTAAGTGCTTTTGATAAGCACACCATTCTTGTTCTACTTATTAAATTAACAAAATAATAACAAAAAATATTAATCTTCTGTTCTTTTTGTTTTCTTTTGAGTTACTTATCTTCTGTGTTGTACAAAGACCACGAATCCACGTTTTCATGTCACTTTTGCTAACGCTCCGACGCATTCGTCTTGTTGTAAATCCGATTTGGACATGTGTGCCCTGGTAAGCAAACATTAGTTCAAGATAACGTTTTGTGTAATAACTGTTTGAAAAGTATGGATTGTCTACCTTTAGGGGAAATTCCAGGAATATTGTCCGGGAACGACCGAAACGTAACAAATGCACCTATGTACGTGAAACAAACGTAACCATTGCATGTTTCGACTAATTTACTGTTTCATTTGTTTTCATCTGTTGTTTATTAAAAATTGTCTTTGAAGACTATGCACAACAATACTTTGAATTGTATTACAAAAATGAAACTTACAAGTTTTGTTTTGTATTGTGTTTCACTTTGATTAAACCGAATACCTAAGTTATGTACCGCTCAGCTATTTTCATATCCATAATACTCGTTATTTGCAATTAAAACTCACTAAAGGACATACTGAACAAAAGACCAAATGATGCAAAATTAACCCTCAAAACAATATAGTCAAACAGAACGGTTGATCCAAACGAAGGTGACCACAATGCGCGATCAATCAAAGGGTATAACATTCGTGCACGGCAAGACCGTCAATATTTGCCAAGTGGCGGTCACGACACCACTGTTTACGCTATTATTCACGGCTCTATTTGACCAAGTCCGTCCAAAGGGGGCCAAGTCATATGCTCGTGTTTAAACTTCGCGTGACTTACCGCTATGACAATTGAATTTTGCAGACCCTTGAATTTTTTAGGGTTTCTTGATTGTACAGACAATACCTAGTGGTTTTTGAATTGATATGTGCGAGCAATTAGATTTTCGATGTGTACATTGTAAGATATTAGTTAATTGATTTTTATCACATTTAAGTTACTATTTTGTGGCCTAGCCAGTTAACTATTGTACTATAACGCATGGCTTATATTTAATTACAGGTACTCGTATATGTAAAAGTTCAAAACATTTAAAATATGTAACTAAATAAACCAATAGTATCTACTGAATTAAAATAAACTAGGTACCTACATCAAGAGAGTAATGGTCGTAGAAGAAGCACATCAGATTTATAACGATAGCGATATTTGGTGCTCCGTGCTTTCAGTCTACCCCATAAGGGACCTGGCGTAATGATATGATAATAATGATTCATAATGAAGAACTCATTAACATCTATAACTTCAACGTTTAAAATGAGATCTAATATATGTTATAAATAAGTAGACAACTCTGTTATTATTTTTATTAGGTATTTCTCAAGTATCTTGATCAATAATTAAACTATGTACGGGCTTTGCACACGTGTAGTCTTGGGGAATAGCTTAACTGGTTCGGATTTATTCATTATTTCGTCATTCGTCGTGAGCTCACGCCGATCGCAGCGAGTGATAAAGTCGACACATAATTTAATCATAGAATATGTACTATGATTAAAGTGGTCATCGCAGCAAGGTCATTTGAAGTACCTTGACATGGACTGAAATAATAGAACAGTGCTTCAAAGATGGAACCAGCCCACAAGCTCATTAAAGTAATGTAGCAGCTATGAATTACAAACCTTGTCAATTACTGACAATCATTAAAGCAGAATTTAATCTCAAAGATGCCGCGTGCGACATTTCGTCAGTGTTTACAAAGTAACAACTTTACCATAGCATTCAGAAAATCTTATATCACACAAAAATCGTTCTTATTCCGGAGCATTATGGATTTAAGATACCAAAACTGATGTTGTCAAGAATTCGTTACATGGTTAACGAGGCAAACATAAGCATGCTATTGTTTCAGCAAATAATACGTAGAAACATTTCAAAGAGAAATCGGAACGCACACAAAGGTGCCGCCCGAGATAATGTAGGATCTTCATGACCCTTGATTAGGTTACATTAATTAGAAAATTAAAGCATATTCCAGCAATCAGTGCCGCTTCAATGGTTGGGTTGATATTGCTAGGAAATTAACCGTATCATATACTCACCAGTATTCTTTTATTGACTTGAACATTTCGAAATCCATCATTTCCAAACGTTACAATTTCTAAGGAGACGCCAATTTATTTATAATTAGCATCAAGGACCATTGCTACCTTCGTCCTCAAATAGATTTTGATTATATGTTTATATTACTATCAGTGTATCATTTTATTAATAAACAGTATACAAAACCAACCAGTATACAAAACACCAATTATTTATCGCATACAAGTTTCATGATGCACTTTGACGTGTAAATCCTTGTGATTCGTTTCACTTGTCAAATTTTATCGAATAAAATTCAGCGCAGCGTGATACAGTTTGATTGATGTTTCATTACAAGCAACCGTAAAACTCAGTAATTTCAAATGTAATTATAGTTTTAACAAAACAAAAATTGTTACATTTCTGTGAGCTGTCATTCGAATTGGAAAGAAGTTATTTATTTTTAAAAATATAATTGTAAGGTTTACAAGTTGTATGGTGTGAAAAGAACAATTCATTTTAATATTTAAGGATCTCAAAGTCTCGATAAGGTATCGAGTGCATACGACGTATCGCGGAGTGTCCGAAATCGAGCGTTAGGTGTGGTCACCGTAATCTTAGAGACTCGATATCACGTTTCCCTCAGATGTTGCCGCATAAGCCCTGATTTATCATATTTATCTAAAAGAGGATACTGTCAATGTTAATGCACGCTTGAGACGGATGTGACAAAATCAGATTATATGTTACATAATAGACCTGCATTTTATTCAGTGATGAGAAAAGTTTGAACAATAATGCATGGTCAGATACTTATCAAATAACGCTTACCGCAATTGAAGAAATACCACATTACAACATATATCTGGGCCCATTTAAACTGAAAATCAATAATTAAGGCAGACATGTAACGGAAGTGTTTCAATATCAAAATATACATGTAGGTAAGTAACACGTCCGTTAAAAGTCTTAACGGACATATGTATAAGTTAAGCGCATAACGTTAAGCGCAACTGCCGATCGAGAGTTCCGGGGTTCAAATCCCATCTCGAATACTATTGGATCCTCCTAACTTAAATTTTCTAGTCGTAATTTCTAGTAGGCAATAGGCTTAACCCTATTCCAATGAGGACGTAAAATGCAACTGATGAAACTTTGGAGTTGACTATAGGTACTCATCTGCCTTCCTCTCTGGGTAATGCAGGTGTGATGTTGAGTTTAGATATAAAGAACATACGTATACTGACTACTGTACACCCTTTCTCGTCCAAAAGTTGAATCCGTCCAGTTTGGTTAATACTATCTACGTGGAATGTCATAAGAACGTATTAAGATCTTCGTTAAGTATCAGAGCCTTTCCTTGTCAGCCGAAGTAAATGACACTTAGCTCTTAAACAATCTGGTTTATATTTAACCGATAAAATTAATAACTATTATTAGTTTCTTATATCGAAAATCGGACAAAGGCGCACATTTCGGGCGTTATGAGTATGTAGAATGTTCTAGCAACAGGGAGTAAAATGAAATATGAATTCATATCAGAACACCAGATTACATAGTCTTAAGATGCGAAGTCACGGCGAGATCGTTAATCAGGATTAGAGGTCCCAATAAAATGTTAAATAATGACCCGGCTATATGGGGAGCGTGACCGATTTCACTTTTAATAACGCATGGGACATATTTGTACCGTTTGCATTGGAGGGTTGGGTTTCAGAGTTGCATGTGAATGTTTAATCTTAACAGAGCACCGATTGAGCATATTCTTATATTGAAATCTAAATGTAACATCACGCCATGCAACATCCCCAAAGAGGGGGGCAGACTTTCATATAAAAATCTACGTAACAACGTAACATCACGGCTGTAATCCCCGAAGAGGTAGTCAGAAGAACGTAGAACACTCCCATGATTCAACAGTTATGTTTACGTCCCACTATGGAATAGGTGGTGAGCCTATTGCCATACACCGGGCACACATCCAGACTTCGAGCCACTACTACAACATCTAAATTAGAAATACTGCGTACTGCCCGACCTGGGAATTGAACCCAAGGCCTAACGATAGGCAGTCGCACTTGCAAATAACACGACCAACTACGCAGTCAAAAGTATAAAAGTCCACACCCCATTAAAAAATATTACAGCTCATGAGCATGACATGGTAAAAAATATTAGATACATGTTTTTGAGAACAAAGATAAAACGATAGATATTTTTAAGTAAAAGAGTACTACGACTTAAAGATCTTATTAACATAAAAACTTCATTTATTACTAATTGTACCGATGAATATGAACATTGAACAAGAACGAAGAAGGTAGGATGTGTGGAAAAAGACATTTTTTCTGCGGCCTGTGAAATTAGCCAACCCGTACTTGATCAGAGTGAAAATCTGTGCCCTGCGCTCCTTATCCTGAAGAATCTATGAAGAATTGAACGTTAATGATGTATGTACATATATATATGTATGTATGTGTCAAATAGGATTGTTCACCAGTTTCATATAACTTTAACTAAATATACAAAATATAAGCACAAAGAATATATATACAAAAAATCGTTAACAAAACATTAATCCGAAATCACCAAAAATATCTGACGGATATACAAAACGAACGCGTATAAATCAAATGTTATCATTCGCTTTTAATGTCTTTTATCAGGCGTTATAATTTCGTTAATCCCACTTATCGGCCGGGATTAGTCAAATCATGATTGTAAATGACGAAAATATGCCAAGAATTATACTTCGTTTTTTACGAGTACCTAAGTACTATGTACATGCGACAAAAATTCTGTTCTGATATGTAACAAACTAGTCATGTGTAAATACCAAAGCATACGCCATAAACGGGAAATACTACTAAATAATGTATACTGATTATTATGTAGGACTATATAAGTGTATTCCATAAAGGTTCAAGTATTTAAACAAGTGCTAGATTTTTGAGGTACATCGACCTTCGTTGCGATCGAGACTCCGTAAATGATTTTCGTCGTAAATGAAATCGTCGTGGGTGATCTGTCAGTTCCGATAATAGCACATTCTTAAGTGCCATGTACTCGTACATCTAACAAATAGTACAACGGACGTCACGCCTGTGATCCCCGATAGGTAGACAGAAGAGTGTTGTATTGAGTGGTAAAATAGATGGCTTATACTTATGGCTAGACCGCATCTATGAATACATATAAATGACACACTTCGTTATTACTGCGTTCAGTCTTACCCTTACGTTACTTAAGGCGGGTTAGAGTTGGATAGAGTCTTAGGCTGGCAGCAATGTGGTTGATCCCATGAGTCGCATTACAATGTACTGTAAATGTCACGATATTTAAAATCATTATGAAATTGATAACATGGTTTAGACGAATGTTTTGAATCTAAAAACAATATCTTAGTTTATTAAGAGAATTGTGAAAATATCATACATAATGAATATAAATAATAATTATAGATTCATCAAAAGTTGAATAGAAAAATAAAAACAAAAAGCCCGTGTCTCATCATACGGCCCAACGGTTCGTCAATATTTACCTACATCACACACGCATAATAAAAAATCATTAAGATATTATCGCAAACCTCGGGTCTAATCGCGCTGGATTTTTCACAACTAATCCATTTTACGAGGCATTAAAGTAATCAAAGTCGCGCTGAAGGTCTAAGGTACTAATGAGATTAGTATGAAATTATATCGATTTCTTATCCGATTCGTTGATCCATTTATCTATATGAGTTCGTACTGCACGAGTGACGTAACATAAGAATATTATTTCTTTTTATTATATAACTCGAAAAGTATTATGACAACGTTTGTATAAAACACACGTACGTACATAAATGAAAACTTATGTACTTATGTACATGTATGTACATTCTTTTAGTATAATTAAAACAACAGGAATCAAATTAGTCTGACTCCATTAAAAAGTTTAATGTTATTTGTCGTGGTATTGAATCCTCAATTTAATTTTTATTATTAACTGTAATGAACATTACGTTCTTGTTAGATTTATAAATAAATAAATTTATTTATTGCAATAAACGTTGTCGAAAATAAATTTAATAAACATAAAATATTAGAGACAGAAGTATGATTTTTAAGTTTACATACAGCTAGACGATTCGATAATAACTACTAACATGTAATTAACGAAACCACATTAAGTATTTACCCAGCTTAAACCACGTAATTGCAAATTCGGTCTATTAGAAATGCACAGGGTAGATATTTTTAATTTGTTAAAAGCACTCGAAACCAAAAAAAAGAATCTGAATGCTTTCCAGAAGTTTACCGCGCCTCTTATAATTAAAATTGCATTAGCACTGCAAATAAGTGGCTAGTAACGTCCTTAATGTGTCCGTCGGCTAGAAAAATGCACTGCACGTAACATAATTGAACTTAAACGGTTAAATTGATATGGACTTGTTGGATGAAAATGTAAAATAGAACCAAAAACAGCGCGATCCGGAGGGACGGGTATGGAAAAGTGAAAAATGAACCTGAAATAGCTAAAAATAATGTTGCTAAGGTTATTAAAGCAATAACTCGATTGTTTCGTGCTCCATGAGGTTTGAATGTGGAATTGTATTTTTAACGAAAAACTTAGTACTTCTTTTATCTTAGTTAACGAAATTACTAGTATTAGTCACTGTGAGGTGTAGCCTGTTGCATTCAAATTAAAGGTTAAGATCTATTTGAGATAATCAGTCACTGATGCAATTAAGTACTTACTAGTTCTGAAGAGTATATAAGTACGACTTTTGATTAAAAACGTATTTGTTTATTGAGTCTTTCGAACTAGATTCTAACAAATAGAACACTGCAAGATAGAAGTTGAAACATGATCTAATAATAATACGGACAATAGATGTAGTTATGCCTCAGCCTAATTAGCAGTAACAGATAGTTTTTTAAAAACTAAACCCTTATCACATCATAAAATAACTTGAAATACGTGGGACTTATTTAATATATTATTATAATTTAATAATTTACCCTTATTGAACAGATGTGTAAAAAAACTAAATACCAATTTTTTGTAATATCACATGTGAGCTAAAATGTACCAAAATATTTTTATTGTTATCCACACTTTGATTGAAGCCTGGCCTGCGTAATCAATTCTTTAAATTACCAATATTATCTAATCACAAAACGGGGCTAACAATGGGCACAATAATATCTGTCTTTATATTTCACCCCATTATCCCGAATGGGGTTCTATTGAATGCTTCGCAAGGCCATGAATTCGAGCATACTGTTGGGGCGGAACAATGAATCTAAATAACCATTAATATGTAATAAATACTATGGGGTAATAAAACCGTGTAGGGAGCAAACAAACAAGTGCACAGTTCAACCCCAAAGTGCTGAGCGTCGATGATAGAGGCCCATGCGTGAAAATTTAGTAGGGGACACGACAGAACTAAGTCACAGCCGAGTTTTGCCGATAAAGTCCGATTGGTTCCGCTCCAAATGCCGACCGACAGCTGCTGCATTTCAGATATAGGGGTCGCTCTTCATTAGTGTAACTTGTCTCGTCTCGAGATGGATGTTTGTTTTTGGACAGCGTGAGTTCTGTGCTGATGGTTTCTTGATGATCTATGAACTTTATTTATTAGATGGGACGTATGACGTGGACAGTTCATTCTGCGTAGATTTTTGTACTGGCAAATCATAAATCAAGGATTTCAAAAATGCTACTAGATTCCTTGTAAATTCTATTTTTTTTAATTATATAATGTATTTTCGACACATGTCGAGCGGTCCAAACTTATGTATGAACAAAGGTTTTCTGCAAAACAATTCCTAGAAACTTTTATTTCTATGGACATTGTCAATAACTGTTCACTAAAAATGTAAAATAGATCTTATAATTTCTAAGTAATATCTTACAAGTATACTTACAACGTCGGCCCAGCGATCTCTTTTCCCTTTCAAAACCCACAGGGCAAATATTGTAATCTCGCAAAAGCAACAATACGTCAAGGCCCTAGTCAAACAAAACGAATTGAGTCAAACGCAGTAGTTTCGTTTAGTCGCGCCCGCGGATTAGTGAATTGTAAAAAAGACTGGGGTCGGTCGGACCCGACGTGTTAATTACTAGGGTTGGGCCGGAGGGTTAGAGAACAGATGAAAGTCAATTTGCTCTAGCAACATGATACGGCTCATTTCATCGGCGCGACAAGTAAGGCACCTGCGCTTTTTCTCTGCCCAGGGGCGTTTGAATGTCCTTTTATACTTTGAACTAACAATAGTGAAATGCATTTTGGCTCTGCTGAAGCCCATCCATGTTTGTCTTTATTCATTTCTTACATTTATATATATAAATTTATATTTTGACTAAGATTCGAAAAATTTTACTAAGTATACAAAATATTTTTATAAAAAAGAATAAAATGACACACATCCAAATTACTTAACTGCCTCGTTTGGTCGTGTTGGTTGCAAGTGCGACTGCCGAACGGGAGGTCCTGGGTTCGATTCCCGGGTCGAGTACTACTAAATTTTCTAATTTAGATTTTCTAGTAGTGGCTCGGAGTCTGGATATGTGCCCGACGTATGGTAATAGCCTCACCATCTATTCCATAGTGGGACGTAAAAGTAACTGGTGGAACGTGGGAGTGTTCTAAATTCCTCTGCCTACCTCTTCGGGTATTTCAGGCGTGATATTATATCCAAATTACTATATATCAATAGTCTTGATGACTCCCAAGTAATCCACGAAGTTTTAAATGAGCAATTGTATACAACCAATACTTCGACCTTAAAATATTGACAAAACCAAAGCGGTCATTTTTATTAGAACTGCATATGAACAGTCATTTCAAAGGACGAATTTCTTTTCAGATGAAATCAAATTCGGGATTGACCGTTTAATGGGCGAAAGAACTGACGAGGAAGAAGATGAATCCCATCAAAATGAAACAACGAGACAAGAGGATATATCTCCAAGTTCTCGATGTGGTAGCCCTTGTTGGGCGCCATCACCTCAATCTCCTCGATCGGTACGCTCTACTTCTCCTGAGCTAGAAGTAGACTCGCCTCCATCGTCGCCAAGAAGGCCACCAGAATCATCTCCTCCATTGAAAAGATCAGAAGCTTTTTCCGTCAGTGCACTATTAAGACCCGACGCTCCAAGAGTACAACCCCAGAGACCATTTTTATACCCGCCACTGCCATTCGCGGAGTTTCTCAGAGATCCTGGCAGTCTTGGACTTCCAGGATGGGGCAGTTACAGTAACTTATACCTTCATGCTGTTCAGGCCGCGGGCCCAGAATTACTCAGATTACGTGCAGCGGTTCTTGGTGCCCCCAGTCCTTTATCTAGGCCGTTACCTATAGGAGATGTTTATTCCTGTGTTAAGTGTGAAAAAATGTTCAGCACTCCACATGGATTGGAAGTGCATGCGCGGCGATCTCACAACGGCAAGCGTCCTTTTGCCTGCGAGCTGTGCAGCAAAACCTTTGGGCATGAAATCAGCCTCAGTCAACATAGGTGAGTGTCTGGAAATGTTACCGGAAAAAACATTTGATATAACATTTACGATCTACACAGA
>DWFO01006142.1:0-10077 GCA_018246595.1 Mimoniades nurscia nurscia
CCTTTTAAGTCCCACAATGGAATAGATGGTGAGTCTATTGCCATATACCGGGCACATATCCACATTCCGAACCACTACTAGAAAATCCAAATTAGAAAATTTCAGCAGTGCCCGACCCGGGAATCGAACCCAGCACCTGTCGTACAGCAGTTGCACTTGCAACCAACACGATCGAAGGGGCAGTCAATAGATTAGTTGTAGAAATTCTGATTAGTTACCAGACAATTGTTTCCATAGCAATCGTTTTAATGGAAAACTTCAATTGGAAAATTATTCAGTTACATTATCTACAAGTTGCGAGTATATAAAGGCTTGTAAAGAAGGCAAGATGGCGAACGTCGTCTCTTTTGTTGAACTATTTTAACGGATTTTATGAGACCGAGAACCATTAAGTATCGATCTGCACCTACATCTTACAAGACACGTATGTTATATTGTAGCAAAGGCTAAAGATAATGAATAAGCCAATAAAAATTCGATTGATACATACCCGTTAATACGAATGATTATGCAATGCTATGAAGTTCATATGTGAAATACATATGCGATAATCCCAATGCTGTGTATGAAAGTTAAATGTTCAGTAAATAAAACTCGATGCATATTAAACTGTATGCAAGCATTCTGCCGTGTTACAGTTATTATTGGCAAACATTTGCATCGAGTATTCGCGTATTAGATTAGCCGTTTCCACTGATTGGTAATTTCTGCTACTCTACGTAACGTGGATGCGATCGCTTTGCTATAGCTCTCTCTACATATTCCAAAAACGTTGATATTATGTTTATTTTAATACGTTTTTTCTACACAATTTCATGTACTTCTTTTTGTTGTGTTGTTTCACAATATGCATAGAGTGTTTGTTGAATTTGAAGTGAAGTTGAATAAGACGTACCATTCAACGCCAAAAATGTGCAAGAACTAGATTTTGTCATACGTCAAATAGCTCCAAATAAGGAAGCCTAATGCTTCATCACCTGCCTCATTACAACACATTAGAGCTAATATGCATGCACACTTTGCTACTTTCGTAACTAAAACTGTCTATCATTTGCATTATTATAGTCGTGTATTGCAGTAGTATAACCCATAGAAGAAGCTACTAATAGAAATTCCAACTAGAAAATCTTAGAACAATCGCATAGCACTCGATACGGGAATGGAACCCAGGACCTCCAGATCATCAGTCGAGCTTGCAACCACCTCACCTACGAGACGACAAGTCTTAGATTTAATAATCTGAAAACAGGCAACATTGACTTAGAATTAAAAATTATTTTCGTGTTAGTCAATTTGATTTCTTATCATTCAAAGTAATATATTAAAATCGTCACCATATGTACGTTACTTGAAAGCCGTAAGCACATGATCGTGAAACGTAATGATGTTATAGTAAAATCGATTTCGTCAAATGGTGATGAAGCCCCAACACGTTCGCAACCGCAACATATCGATGTGAACCTGGGAATATCATAAACTGGGATTAAAACCTTGTCGTCGTTGAGTTTATAGCTAAACCGTGAACACGATGTCGACATAAGATTTATTACGAACTGCAACAGTCCCACTGTTGGCGAATGAAGAGTAAAGCGCAAAGAAAGTTCAGGCAACTGGCCTCTGCTCGGGTGCAGCAGTAGTTATTAGACGACAGTGATCTCTTATCGTCATGTAGCCGATCATGCTAGTTTGCTAGGTCGCAAACGAATAGAAAAAAAAACTAAATGGTAAATAAAGAAAACCAATCGAGTTTAAATTGAATTTATTTAAAGAATGAACCGAGTAATGAAGCAAAATTAGATTTACCAGCAAGCGATAATAAGGTAAAATTAATGGTGACACGTTTAAATCGAACTGAAAAATGCCTTATTGGTTTTATTGCATTTTATTTACATTATATAGTAAAATTAAAAGTAGTAATTATACCTATACTAAAATTTTGGACTTTAGAGCCAATGACGTGCTACATCTGAGGCTGCATCTCATTTTTAATCGGATGGAATCAGCCTATTGCCAAAAAAAATACTTACGAATTGTTAGAGTATTAAAATAACTAATTAATTTTCACTCTGGTATAAAGAGTAATATTGTTTACCAAACTTATCCAAACTCGGGTCGGGTAGGTACTACTAGGTTTTTAATTTACATTTTCTAACTGTGGCTCGGCGTATGGCAATAGGCTCACCACTTAATCCAGAGTGGGAAGTAAACGTAACTGGTGAAACGTGGACGTGTAATACCTATGTATATTTTTCTGTCTACCTCTTCAGGGATAATAGGCGTCATGTTACAACTGTTTTAAAACTAATATAAAGATATTTTCGAAAGCGAGAGCACGATGCCATATAGTTTATTACGTACCTATATCTGTTATCCTATTCAATGAAACCTGTGTACTCGTATGTCCTAAGCTTTGCCTGGTGCAACAATGTGGAACCTCACAGGTCTATTATGTACCCAGATACCGCTATTGTTAATATCTCGTAAATTATCCTAACAATCAGTCACAGTTGCGCTACGCCGCTGAACAACAGCTCACGTTTTCATAGGGCACTTCGTACTGTTAACTTAAATGGTTTCTTATAATGTTCTTGTTACTGATAACTTAAATAATAATATTAATAGATAACGTTATTTTACTTTAAATGTAACTGTAATAAACCGTTTTTAAGTTGGTAACATGATTTTTGTTCGAACATTGGAAACTATGGTAAAGTGGATTGGAAATCTTAAGCATATTGTAACATTGTATCAAAATTTAAATCTAAATTGTTATAAAGCGTAAAGACGAAGGAATTTATTAACTAAAATTGTTTCGTTTGTAAGAACCCTGTTATGGTGCTATTAATTTATACTTGTAAGATTTTGAAAATAAATTAAATTTGAGAAAAAAAATACAATAAGGAATCAAATCAATCTCAAATACGATGCTCTAACTGACATCAGACCCAGACACTGCGCCACTGCACAATAAATCGGAACGCTTCATGTTCCTAATATTTTACGTTACGATACAATATTTCATAACCGAGCTCTGCTTTTGGACAAATTGACTAACTTCGAACAGTTTCATAAACATATGAATAAATATCTTGGACATTTCCACACATGGTCATCTGGTCCCCAACTGGGCAGAGTCTGTGTTATGGTAACTAACCAGATATACTATACAATATAGATTTAATAGATATACTACGTATATTTATATATTTTGTTATTTGCGCTTGCCTCACACATTTGTTTTGGATGGGAATCAAACTCGCGATCCCCGGCTCGGCAGTCAACTTCACTAACCAGTCAATTAGCGGGCCTGTAAATAATGTAATGACTAAAGAAATTGTTGTCTTTATTTACTACATCGTGATACGACAATTTTAGGATGCTTAAGCTTATTACTTGGCAGTAATTTGTGTAATTTTTGTGTTCAAAGATTACAGTTATCATAGCTATTGTATTTCCATCAAAGTCAACACGCAACACATGAATTGTAACCATTTTCTGTAAACAATGTTATTCGTGAGCATTAGTTCCAACGGTAACATTACGCCGGCGTATGACAACTGTGAAAGTAACGGTATTGTTTCATGTAACTTTAGTTCTGTTTCAACTTTGACGAAATGTGTTTAAGCTTTTGTCATTGCAATTGTTGAACGTAAAACCGAAAGAGTAAAGGAGAGTGGACCACTTTTTTGAACTGGTGATTCCAGTTATTTAGACAATATAGCTTCGGAAAATATGTTAGAAAAGTGCCTTTAGAGAAATCAAAAAGTAGATTAATGCATATTTGAGCAATGCATAATTGCTTAGTGGCATTATTGTTTGGCTTTATTAACCTTTTGTTACCACTAGAATTGCTGGAGTGGTAACAACACACTTTCAGCGAGAAATAATGGAGTATTTGTCAGTAAACAAATGGCATAATTAGTGTTTCCAGGATAAAAAGCCTAATAGCCTTACGTGTTTGTTAACGTTTTGCAACGTGAACGACGAACAAATAAAAACATTTTAACACTTTTATTTGTGAAAAATACATACTGATGTAGAGAGAAGGGTAAATAAAGGGTTTTCATATTTTTCATATAGAATGCATAAATTATTAAATTTTATTAAACGTGACATCTCGCCTGTAATCCCAAAAGAAGTAGGCAGAAGAGTGTACTACACTCCCACGTTTCACCAGACATGTTTACGGCCCACTATGGAATAGCTGGAGAGTCCATTGACATTCACCGGGCACAAATACAGACTACGAGCCACTATTTGTACGTAGGGACGTAAACATAACTAGTGAAATGTGGAAGTGTTCTACACTTCTTTGTCTACATTTTCGGGAATAACAGTCGTGATGTTTCTTTTTTTGAATTAAAAATAAATAATTTTCTTTAAAACAATGGACTAATTTTACCACTACATAGTAAAAGCTTGGCTAAATCAATTAGATTATATGATTAGTTATTTATTAGAAAAAGAAGGGCCCATTAAAACAGCGGTTAGAAGTAATCCATATTTTCGTATAAGTAATGCTGGGCGCGTCTATAAACTGCAATTGGTTGATAAACGGCTGGATATGTAATAAATCTAGACGGGATTAATAAAAGGCTTTCGTAATAGAAATTCCACTGCATACTTTATAGCAGAGCATCGGTTTCTAACATATTCGACCTACCAGCTAAATGATACCCTCGTACCCGAACGTACGGCGCACTGATATTTCAATATACATAGGTACTACGTAATTTTCTTAGACATTTTTTGCCACATGTGTGACTGATATTGAGGGTACACACGACACGCTGCTCAAAACAGTTACCTTGCGTAACTAACTATAGTTACGCAAGGTAACTATCTTAGTTACGCAAGTATATAGTTATATACGCAAGTATATACTAACTATAGCTAGTTACGCAACTATAGTTAGTTACGCTATACGTAAACTTACTAAAGTTTACGTAACTATTTTGAATAGACTGCTACTCGTATATAATATTAGTTGTGTTTTTCTCTTCAAAACAACATCAAAGTATTATTTATGAGTATTTATTTCGCATTACATAAGTAAGCTATGTAATGGTCCTCTGCTAATTTTTTTAAACGCTGTCGTTAGAGTTGTACGTTTTAATAAAATTTCACAAAGAAAATCATCTTTACTTAAATGCAAGGATTAATTAAAAAATTGATGTAGATTAAATGTTTAATGTACTTTTTATGAACATTTTAATATAACTTTCAATAAACTAGAAGAATTATAATTTCTTTACGATGCGTCACAAGAACTAGTTAAATGGCGCGTCACAAGAATTTATAAAATTCAATTTTCCACGTTACTCAGTTTGTTTCATAATAACAAATTTAATTAATACGTTTTAACTACAAAGTCTGGAAAATCTACAGTTTCGTTAATATTGTATTTCTATTCCAAAGCTAATGTACTAATTACATTGTTACGTAGCTAAACAAATTACGTAAAATTTTAAACTTTTACTATGAACTTTTACTATAAACTTAGAATATGTTCTTAATACGTGAAATTCAGTGTAACTTATTATAACACATTAATTAAAACTGACAAAAATTAATACGGAGGTGGCAATGAAATTCTTCGTCCAAGAAAAAGGACTCCATAGTCCATAAAAAAAGGACTACATCCACATAAGTTTCTGCAGTTATGCGTAAATGCTCAATTTGCTTTAAGGTTTAAGAGATGTGATTGGACTCTTTCGACATTAATATTTTATGATATTTACTAAATAATATTTTATGATATTAACACTCGTACATTTGCAAGCCCTCTGATGTGGCAGTAGTCCGTAGCGACGCTGTCTTCTTGTCATTAGGAAGGTGTGCCTATTGCCAACGTTTCTTCATTATAAAATAATATCATAGTACGTTGTGTGGTACGTCTATACGTTTATTTATATTTTGTTCCTTTAATTAGAGAAAGAGAAACCTGTATATTTTAGTAACCATAATGACTAAGACGTGTTGTTTGCCAACCCGCATGTACCCGAGTGGTAGTTTATAGTCTTTTCCATTTCATTGTAAGATGAGAGCGTTGCAATGAATGAAGTGTTGATGATGATTAATACAAAAAAATATCACTAGATTATCCAACTAGAAAAACGTAGTATTAAATGAGCTTTGAATTTTGTATTCGTATACTTGTCAATATTTAGATCAAGTTAAATGGACCACCTCCACGGGATGGCCTCCTTCGCTGAGCAATACGTCTTTAAGTTGCCATTCTAATCGTTCGTGAGGAACTTTATATTTTGGAAATAACAAATAGCGGTTCGTTTAATTCTTTTGATACTTTAAATTTAAAGTTTAACATTTTTTAAGAAAAAATATTTTATATCCTTTGGATATTTCCTGTTGTTCGTGTACACAGTTTTCGAGTTGATTTTTGTGGAAATGATGATAAATATTCCACGATCCGTCTTACGCTGTCGTACAGGTAAATCGTTCCATCGCAGATTTCACTGTCTTCAGTCTCAGCATGAGGATGTTTACATAAGCTAAGGTCTTTCCAACAATCGATCACTGTCATTAGAGTGTGCCCGCTTATATTATCATCTCGGATCGTTGACCTCTTTACTATATTTTGTAGCACACACACACACACGCACACACAAAAACGCCATTATACCTATTAAATAATCAGATAACGCTTCATATGCGTAACGCAAGGCGGAGAATTCTTATCTTGTTTGCGTACAACTTTAGATAATATATCCCCCTTTGGCCACGAATTGCTCCGTGGAGCTGTATTAATACTAACAAAGATCATTATATTTTTACATGAGGACGTTTAAAAAAATCTATTTTCGAAATGTCCACAAAACTATTCCAGGAACGTTAATATTGGGAAAATATTGCGCAACTCAGTGATCGAGAAATAACAGCGTATTGCTTAAAAATAGACTCTCTTTGGTCACACAGACCATTCAATAAATCGTTTCCCACTTCGGATATTTTTCCGGGAACACATGTAATAATAAGCTGTGAATACCACGCGCTCAGCCACGCATTGGTTTTCTGCGATATACTTTGAGTAAGTAGAGCCTGAAGGCCTTCATTACCGTATCAGGCTACAGCTGCGTTTGTTAAGTTCCCAGCGCTTGTGCACGCGTATGTACATATTTGCAGTGAAAATTAGTCGTCAAGTGAATATATCGATTAAATGTAAATGAAGCCGTGAAGTTTGAAGGTGGTGAAAAGTTTCGTAAAGTTCTTAAAATTTCTCGTTTTGCCGTCTGCCGATGGAGACGCAAGGTAAACATCGTGGATGTTGTTTATATTGCGGGCTTCTTAAACGTTACTCGCTCGCCGCTACGCTCTAGATGACACGGCTGCGTTGAGATGTAAGTGTCGTTTATTTTCACTGACGTTTTTCTGAATCTCAAGCTCGTAGGGAAAGTTATGCCCTGTCTGTTTCTAAGATAATTTAAGGCCAGGTAAAACTGTCCAGAAATATTATTTTGCATTTATAATTTCTTAAAAGATTGCAAAAATATCTGCGCGACAGTCTTGCGTATTGAATAGGAAGCGGTTTCCCGGGCCCATTCATTGTCCAGCGTACTCTGCTAGTTATTACCGAGTAAATAGGGCATCCACACAATGTCATTGTTGAGTGGTTATTTTACAGTATCCACCTATTGTGGAATAAAAATGTTTATCTTTTCATGTTGGTTTTATTTTTTCAGAAAAATCGCAATAAAAATGATAAATAATGTTTAAGATTATGTCGTACTTTGTTGAGTGTTCATTTCTTATATTTTCCATTTGTATAATTTATAGAGGCATAAAGGTTATTTTCAAGTGGACAAAGGATTGACGGTACTGAGCGGCGTTTTCAAAATTAAAAATAAAATCAAATAATGTTATGCTACAAAAAATTATAATGCAGTCTTAATCTTTCCAAGAAACGTTTTTTTTGCTGAATACGTTTGAGGGTACATTACAGTATTAACGTAATTTGGTGTTAATCTTAAATGGACTAAAATCCACTTATTATCAAGTCGGCTAGCTCATTTGCTATACTTATCGCGTACCTAGTTACTCGTATCAAAATAGTTTATCTAAATCAAAACACATTACAGACTCATTGACGAGCGTTATCTGTTAAATTATTATCAAGCCGCTTTAATGCTCTAATCATAAGAGACCAGCGTAGGTCAATTTATAGTGCATCCGCTGAATGTTTAGTATCTCTTCAAGTACATTTGTTTTGCTCTGCGCGACTAATTTTGTTTATTTAAACTTCGAATTAGAAATGAGAGAAGTTAGATTTTAATGAATTTGTGATTTGACTGCCGACTGCTATGTGTCTTCAAGGATACAGTAAAGACGGTTTGAGGTGGAGTGCAGTTGAAGGAAAGTTAGAATTGAATGATGTAATATGTTGGACAATTATTTATCTAACATTAATCGTTGTTAGAAAATAAAATATATTTTCACTAACAGTAATGTCGTGCAAAAATAACGATTTATACGAGTGTTCTTTGTAGTTCGGTAGAAGATAAGTAGATAATAGTGAATTTCCACGGGGTGTACTCAACCGTGAAAAGCACGTGATATTGAGAAATGGACTTCGTTAACATTATGTAATAATCTTTAATGAAAACTACAGTGAAATATTCTAAGTTTTCCACGTGACTAGTCAATAAATTGTAAAAGAACGCAAAATATTTTTTTACATGAATCGTTCAGCTCGCAGTTAGAAATGTGACCTTTTGAAAAATGGGCGCTCGGTAATAGTCCGCAGTAAGCGTCCGTGCTTACAATGTCTCTGGGCTCACATTGCACAATGCCCGCCGGCCACTGATAGCAATCTAACAATGCGTTCCTCTAATGAAAGTTATAACATCTTCATCCGATACGTATATTCCAAGCATTTGCAATATCTTTTAATAGATATAGACTTTCTGTGAAATTGTCGTTCTAAATTGTAATAAGTTAAATAATCTTTCAAGGTTTATTGTTTACGGTAAAATTGAATTGAGTTCGAGCAGTTATAAGCATTAATACTTGGAAACAATGTCGTTGTAATGTCAAACACTGAACACTGCCAGGCTAAGTCTATGGAGGCAGGCGCGCGCTGATAGCACGCGCTAAGCCTCGACGCTTTACACCGCCTCTGCCTGTTATCGAGTCCTACACTCTCTCTGCTTATACCAATATACGTTACATAATTTGTGTGCTTTGCTTCGTCCTATCAGTAAATTAGTTTATGACTGTGAACACTCCTCTGCCTACCTCTTTGGGGATTACAGGCGTGATGTTACGTTTTGTTACGTTACTTTATTATATTAAATCTAAATATCATCTTCGATTAATATTTATTTCTGATTGGTTTTTATTATGGCTAAATTTTGACGTTCGAATAAGATTAAATCAGTCGTTTAATTGCCCCAATTTAATTGAACAGTTGCTGGCTGTGTAATATAAGTTTAGATCGATGCGTGCCAATTAAATACTGGTCACCTATTCCTAGGCGGATCCGATCCAACGTTGACTAACATATTTTCATCAATTAGCTTATACATATGTACGAGTATATGTATGTGAATTGCAAAAGAGAATATTTTTATTATTAATTTCTACTACTAAACTATTCACTACTTTCATGGTGGAAAAATATAATATTGTTATTCATTTAATTTTTTCAATAATGATTTTAAATTATAAGTGTAATTTTCGGAAACAGATACATTCTAATGCAAAAGTAATATTAACAAAAGGGATAAGTACTCGTATACGTGTACAAATGGTATTTTAAAAGATCTAGTAAAAAAATACTAGCGACACTGAGCTTTATACATTTCCATTATCAATCTCGAACACTGAACGTTTTGAGCCTGTGTACTGGCACATATTTACTCAATATATGTATTAACAAGACATTTTTTTTGTAAGGAATGTCTTGCGATTTATTTGAGAATTATTGTAAAAGTAATGATAACTGGAATGAATCTTATATTATTGTTATTATCTTGACTGCCTTGTTGGTCGTGTTGGTTGCAAGTGCGACTGCCGACCGGGAGGTCCTAGGTTCGATTCCCGGGTCGGCGGGCACTACTA
>DWFO01006143.1:0-10076 GCA_018246595.1 Mimoniades nurscia nurscia
GTCCGACCCGGGAATCGAACCCAGGACCTCCCGTTCGGCAGTCGCACTCGCAACCAACACGACCAACGAGGCATTCAATAATTATACATATATACTCTTAATAGACAATTACCATTAAAAAAACATAACGTACGGTTGAACAATACGCCAACTACAGAAACATCCCTTTGTCAATCTCGGATCAGATTTTAATTGAAACGTACAGCACTCTAGTAGGGGTTAGAACTGGTTTAAATAAAATATTTCTTTTAATAGACAATAATATTTTATTCCACAATCGAAATTTAAATGGATGAACAAAATGAAAAAGTGTACCAAGACAGTGATGAATGCAGAATGAAGGTCTGTAAGGATGGACATAATTGACATTTGGTGTTCTCTGCCTACCCTGTGCATTATCTGGATTGATTATATATAATAATTGGACTAAGATTCGTATTTTGTTGTATTATACAATAAAAACATTAACAGTGCATCATGTTGGTTTCTTTGCTGTCAACTTGATTGGAGTGCATATAGCACAGATACGGTTGCAGTAACCAAACGATGTGTGGAGGTAAACAAATATATATAGTTGCGAATGGTTCTCATAAAGCGGGGCGTTTGATTACTCTGTTCATCTAATAATGAGTGACTGTAACTTTTGAGCCTAAGGTTGTGGATATGATTCATACCCAGGACCAAATTTATGTCATGAGTACAAATAAGAACACAAGAATGTACATATGTGTTCAGAACTGTATTGATATTTTATTCAGCATAATACAAATTCAGAATAACTTAAAATTAAATACTTTGTGTTAGTTATTTATGCATATTCTTAAAATGTATATTTGTTATAGAGTAGTTATTAAAACAATCGTTAGTTTACTAGCATTTCTGTTCCGAATGATACTGTAATTAGTATGTCTTGATTGTCAACGATTGTTAATTGTTAGTGTGATTAATTCACAGGCTTCGAAATAGCCATCACCATCAACTCTGTAACCCTTCTACTGTTGAATAAAGGTCTCATTTCCAATTGAAAGGTTTAATCTTTCACACTGGTCGAGAGTGAAAATCGATCCTGGTAGAAGTTTCTTCATAGCTATAAAACCAAATTTTATATTTTATAATTTATATATAATTTTATATTATATACATACTCGTATGTATCTCTTCCTCTTCTATATACCTAAGTTTTAACTGATATTCAACTTTACATCATTATACTGTCTTTTGTATCCCTATTTGTATATTTAAGCGTATCTATCTCAATTTCCACAAACAAAACAATGATTGAAATTGCCCATATGTTGTCATAACAAATTGTCCAGCAATTTTCTGTAGCTGCACTGCACAACGTTTAAAAGCTCATCAGTACGACACGCGCCTACAAATAATGTCGCGTGCGATATTGTTTAGACGGATATACATATGTAGTATAGAGTTCAGAGTCGACAAAATGTAGAGACACACAAGCATCAATACTGTTCGAGTATTGACAGTAATGCATTTATTCGTGTTGGCCAGGTGGAGAAAAATACTGTAAATATTGCATTTCAATATTGCTTGTAAATATATTTATGTATTTATTGGCATATGAGGGATAATATGTATAGAGATTAAGACATTCCTACACTACTCGAATACTTGCAGTAATATATTTGTTAGTGAATATGGACGGAGAATAAATATGGTGTCTGAATTCAATATAATTAGAAAACAAATTATGTATTTTTTTATATTTAAATGCTATATTTTACAAATAGTTTTTTGTTTGTCAACGTTAACACTTTTTTTAAATATGTATACAGATAAATAGAAAAGTTTTTATTTTTTACACCATAATATAAAAAGTGCATAGACAATATAAATGTATAATGAGTAACCTAATTGCAGACAATTGGATAGAATCCAAAGAACATATTAAGCAACAAATAAGTAGGTAGACGCAGACGGAACAACGACATATTTTATAACAATGAAAAAATATGTGAATCTAGGTACAAATAAAAATAGTACAATGTACAGAGCATAATAATTGTACTTTATAGTAATTAATTTAGTTGACATTACTCTATGGATCTACGCGTGTCGTCCAAATTAGAGGGTAGACTGTAAATTACGGTAGCAGACGATATTCTTCATTATTATAATTGCGCACACATACAGCCCCGGACATCATAATTATTGTTGTAACGAAATCGTTTTGATGTCGTACAAATAATTTTCTAATTTTTTACATGAATGATGCATATAACACATTTATATACCTATTCAGAATTTGTGACTGCTAGTTAGGTGGTATAAATTTCCCCTGACAATCCGGATGTCTGGGTTTTGAATTCTGGGATACACTCCTGGGTATACAACGTCATCTGAATGTACGTATATAGGTATAATTCACTGCTAAATATCAAATAACGTACTCCATAGTATTATCTAAGGTACATAATGAAATACATAAATGTGCAATTAGCGTTAATGATAAAAAATGGTCTTCAACTTGATCGTTCTAACTGGAGAACTATGTTTGAGTAGCACTATAATAGGTATGGAAAATTATCCAGGAGTATTTGTTAATAACCTAATAAATCCTTACAACGTCATTGACAATCTTATCGAAGATATTAATCTCCACTTTGAAGCTGAGAGAGCTTTACTGCCCCGCGGGGCGACTTGGACCCAAAAGATGGCAGATAAAACGCCCTTAGGGTCAAAGATAAATAGATCGACACCGACAAAAGACTTTAATATAGATATTGCCGTAGGGAAATGTTATTTAGAGGCTTACTTGTATGTTTATACGTATTTACGTGACATCATAACCTTTTCGAAAATACGGAATAAATATACCATTAATTTCCGACAAATCGTATGTGGAATGATGTCTTACATTATGTGTAAACAAGAAACTACAGTAATATAAATATATCTATTAAATAATCGCAACATACAATGCATATATGTAGAATGTTGTTTCTTCGTTATGCAGTTTTCGTTTCCATAGCAACGTAAAGTTAGGGAAAAGGTCTATTTAATAAACGCAGTATAATTTTATTGCAAACGCATATTCGCAACGCGTGCGCGATTGTCGATAAGATAAAACGTATAATGCAATGCGGCTTGTAAAAGGTCTATTCGCACTGTTGTGCTTATCAGGATCGACTATTTATTCCATGTCAATTTAAAAAGACGAAATAAAAATGTCATTTATGCATTTAATTTAAATCAACTATGAAGATTTATTTACTATAAAATATTTATTAAAAATATAAAAGCAATATTGTGATTGTGTAAATTAACATACATCTAGGGAATAATAAACATTTCATTAAATATTGTATAATTAATAACAATAATTCTTCTATTATTCTCTAAGGCGTGTGAAATCTGCTAACCTGCACTTGGCCAGCGTGGCAGACTATAACCTCCCATTCTGAGAGGAGACCCATGTTCCAGCAGTGAAACGATAAAAGGGTTGGAAAAAAAATCCTTCAATGAATGCAATCAATAAAGATTTCACATCATTAACGGACTAACTCCACAGAGACGTTGCAAATAATTTTATAGAAGCCCATGTAGACATAACTAGACACGATAATGCGAATCGACCGCGAAATTAAACATTTTCCAATGATTTTATCTACACTTTGCGTGTCTGTCGTTATCAGATGTTATACTGTTTTCGCTAGTGCATAAAACAATAAATAAATAGTTGTCATGACAAGAATATAATTTATGATCTTAATTAACCAATAAAGGACATACAAAAAGTAAGTATTTTGTTTCCAAAATCTTTACAATTCAAATAATCAAGAATACCGCTTTCGAACGCGGATATTGGTATTGTAATAAGGGGTTACCTGGGGATTTATCCACTATGCTGTCACTGATATTAAACCCTGATTCTGCCATAAAAACTCCAGCATGTTTTTATTAAATTATTATTTTTATATATACCTAACTGAGTAGTATTTTTTATAATTGCTTAGAAATGCACAATGAACAATTGTATGTAACAATAATGTCAAAATAGTGAAAATGATAAAGGAATTAATGAATAAAATAAAATAATCTATTCAGTGAACTAAATGAGGCCACAATTAATTTAATTTGAATGTCTTGAGTCACGGAAACGAAATATCCAATGATCCGTGACATAATACGCAGGTGTCTATTGTTTATGGCACCATAACTAAAGACACGTTTTCTGTGGTTTACTTTAATAAATATTGAACGGTTTTAAATTCTGATCTTATGACAGAGTTAAGTGTATCATGTTCCTTTTATAAACAAATTATATTTTGTGTTTATTAATTCATTTTTAAATACTTAGATTCTTCTGTTATAATTCTTGTATCCGTATTATACAATAAAGACGATCAAAAAGCCAGGCTTAATAGCACTATTCAACAATACTAGCTGAAGACATTTTATGTCGGATATTAAAAATAAAACAAACAGAGCGTAGTGAAAACAATACATTTAAGTGTGTTATAATAATATGAATGAATGCAATATGTGTTCTTATAATAATTAAATGCAAAGTACTTTTAATACGGATATACATAACATCGCGGCTAAAATTCCCCAAAGGGGTTAGATAGAGTAGCGTAGTTATAATTTAGTAGTAATTTTTATCACTTATGATAATGAGGAAGCCATGTAATAATGAGGAAGCTTCTTGTCATTCGACCGATCCAAAATTCAGATTCCGCCATAGTAATGACAGTTTCAGGTCAGAAATATCCATTAGCTGAACCGAGGAATTATTTTCGTAGTTATGAACGACACCGTCACACCTGAGTACATTGTGACATTAACAGTATATTAATTGGCCCCCATGTCACCGCACATCGGACTGAGCGTTAGGACATTGTAATTATTGATAGGGGCGGCAGATGCACCGAACAAATGAATGTTTCTCTATACACGATTAGGTAGAGATGAGGGTTGTATTCGAACGCGATCGATATATGTACATTGGGTATTTGATGTTTTCGAATCTTTTTTTCGCGTTAATATAAATACTAAACTTTACGGTTTTTCATTTGCAATATTTAAATTTCACTTACTTCATTTTTGTTGTTGAACTTTGTGTTGTTTGTCAAAAAAACATAAATTTGTTGATAACAAATGTATGTTTTTTTATAATTGCAATTATATATCAGAGTATACAAAACATATAAGAAGTACAAACTTGACAACTGAGTACTTTCTTACCAATAGAATACTCATTGGTGAAAATAGTTTGTTTGTACATTTTCCTCTTAGATTCTTGGGGCAATAAATATATTTTACTATAACTATTATTTTAAAAAAAGCTTAAGGTTAAACTGCCTTTTTCAATTCAATTTTTTCAGTAAAATCACTTTAATGTTATCGTCAACAAAGGCACGTCAAGATTTCTTGGTCGCGGGCACTAATGCATCGATCATAATTAGGTGCTGTACATTATTAAACCCTACCTTAAGTGTTTCACGTCTACTTATTTCATGGATTTCTAAGTGCATATAAAAAACCGTAACATCACGCCTGTAATCCCCAAACAGGTAGACAGAGGAATTTAGAACACTCGTAGAATTCACTAGTTACGTTAACGACCCACTGGGTCCACTGGAATAGGTGGCAAGTCTATTGCCATACATCGGCACATTTCTAGCCTCCGGGCCACTACTAGAAAAATCCGATAATGGCTGAATCGGGATTTGAACCCAGGATCTCCCAATCGGCGCTTTAAACCAACACGACCAACGAGCATATAAGTGCATATTAAGTTAAAATTGTTCCGCTTTACTTTGGATTTAGTAATAATAAAATGAGTTTGCAGTTTTATAAACGCCCATTTCCGCCCTTTATTCCACAAATGTTCATTGCACCTTACGCCTCCGCTTTTTTCACCATATATGTTATTTTTATTTATTGTCAATTAATTTCCACTTGTCCGATGACGGTGAGAATAAAGTCAAATACAAAATTTATTAATCTGATCCGTATTACAATGTGTTAGAGTTGTTTAGTAATTGACATTAAAGAAAATATATAATTCAAACTACAGTGCTGGTCAATATATAGTTTAATGGACTTTAGACCTTATTTTCTAACTGGTAGAGTTTGAATAATGCATGTCCTCAAATTAAGAAGATACGACCAGAAAACCTGGGGATTGAAACAGTTCTTAAATAAAACTCGAAGGTTGGACTCGTATATGTATAATATTAATTCTATTATTGACATAATACACCCACAGTATCTACAAATTTCATAATCAAACAACTTGCGGGATACAATATGACGATAAGCGCCACTGGGCACTGGTTATCCCATAACTGCGAAAGGTTTATTTCGCTAGACTGCTCCAATACAGTTGAGTGAGATACGATTGACTGCCCCGTTGGCCGTGTTGGCTGCAAGCGCTATTGCCAATGGGAGGTTGTAAGTTCAAATTCCGAGGCGGGCACTACTGTATTTGTCTATTTTCGATTTTCTACTTGTTTCTCTGAGTCTGGAAGTATACCCGGTGTATGGCAATAGGTTCGCCACCTACTGCATGGTGTGAAGTAAACGTAACGTGGAACGTGGGAGTGTATCTACTAAACTCCTCTACCTACCTCTACGAGGGTTACAGGTGTGATGTGACGTTAATAGAACAGTGGCGTTTCCTATCGATAGAATAATCTGTAATTGGACAGGAACGTTACGAGTTTTACACTGTCATTATGGTTTGTAATTGATGAATAATTACGCTTTCTATGAGAATCTGATTATCAGAAAATTCCATTTAAAGCTTTGTCGAAGACTTTCAAGATGGTTTAAGAATTACTGAAACCATTCAATTATTAATAATCTAATGTAAGCAAGAATGTCTCTTTACTGGTGAGATCTTAGTTTAGTAATGAAATATTTTAAACTAGCAAGAATTATGGTCTTAGACAGTAACATCACGAATAGTTTGTAAGCTCCTGACCTTTACACATGTTCTTGTAAGTGTTGACGAGGTTTCGATTTGGGCAAACTAATTAAACTTTTAGGTCAAAATTCCGAATCATAATTATACGAGTAAAGACTTAGATTTAGGTAAGTCATTAAATGTAAAATTATTTAGTGTTTGTGTAAGATTATTTTTCTATGTGACCGGAGTGGAAAGAATGCAAATAGAAGTCTATTATTTCTAACCAAGACTGTAGGAATGCGAATGTTAATGTCAATTGTATCAGTTGTTACTTAAACTGTACACTGTTACAAAAAGTGTCAATCCCGACAAGAAAAACAACTTAGGTCTAGTTCCACATAGATTACTTTCGACTTTAAATGGCCAAAAAATCTGTCAAAAAAAGTCAATCAATTGTTGGTAATAAGGCATAATAATAGACTGTGCTCAATATCCTCAGCTGTTTACTTATTCCAACTTCATCTTAGTCGGAAATAAGTGGAAGTAATAGGGGCTTCGTTAGGCTTCGCACTGAATGATTCATAATTTATTACGTTATGATTACCAATATTCCTTGATTGAATCACTTAAAAAACCGTGGAAGAAAAATATCTTGTTAGAAATCGCCGGTACTAACAATTTCTCAAAGATTTACTATTAAAAGTATGAGAGTATTGTTTGTTGTTTGGTAATAGATATCGATGTTTATTGGTTTTACTATTTGTAATTGGTATTACTATTATGATGTTTATTGGTTTTACTATTTGTAATTGGTATTACTATTATGATGTTTATTGGTTTTACTATTTTCTTTTTTCATGTATAGTTTTTAAATCGTTCAAATATCTTTTTATAAAATGTGTTGTCGGTAGGTACTCATATCACTGTGATCTACGAGTGCTTAATAATAGAACCTAATTTGTATGCACTTAAATCATCGTGCTGTATATTTACTTGAAAATTATTTCTAATCATAGTTTAATTAAGGCTGGTCGATCTTTAGCTATATGCCCCCATGGTACCTATACGGGCAGCAGCGTAGGCTGCGAGAGAGCCGTACTATGCGATCCCCAACCAATACTTATAGAAATTATTTTAACTCGACAAATTACGCACGTCTTTTGTTCCAGGCCTTATTCCTGAAATTTTAATATTTCTTTAAATATGACGTTAAGCACTGTTTTGAATGACAGCATGATGGCCGATCGAGGCTCTACCTACACAAATAGTCCATCATAAGTTTCTGACGATCGTAGGGGTCGTAGTGGAGACCGACATTGTCATGAAACTATTTCTACATGTACTATGTCTACAATATATGTGCTATTATTACCTGGTATTGCCTCACAAGTTACCCAACTATTATTACTCGTAAAGCTGCAAATAGAACCGTCTTTTGTCAGATGTAATGTTGATTTCAAAGTAAAAAATATGCTTGGTATAAAAAATTAATATATATACAGCTGTGCCACGTGCTACTTGCACTTCGATCCAGATTCCATTGTGATACAAATACAGTATGCATTGTGTTTGTGGACCTCCTTGCATTAGTATACTCTGTTCTCCGTCTTAGACAAATGTAACAACTTTAAAAGTCACCACTGCAAGCCATTTACAACTTTATCACCTTCAAAACAAAGGAGAACATGTACGCAAAACTAAGTTTGTAAGCTAAACGAATAAGCTCCTTACTCGATAATGTTGTCATACAGCTGTGCTGTTCCATTTTTAACTTTACGTATAAAGCAATAAGGGTGATTTGAAGCGCATATAAAATTTTAAGCCCATGATGAATAGATATTGGATCATACAGAGACTTGAAAGGCTCTATTTTTGCATTGTTGATTTGCCGTGAGGAGATTTATTTAGACATAAGCTTGAATAAAAGTTGCGGACAAATTGCATACAAGACGCGTGCCATTATGTCTGCTTTGGCGCACAATTTTAAGTTTAGCAAATAATTTGCAGTCGGACATTGTCAAAGGGATTTGAGGAACATAAAAAATAGCTTTTCTTATACTAGCGACATATTTGATTTGACATGTAACAGTTTCTTTGTGTGTTTGCCAAATGTGTCTAATGCTTTTCCTGGCTACATCGGACGAAGGTGAACTAGTCATGACAGACAGGAGATGTTAAAACAAAATAACTGTTATAGTTTCTAAATAATAATAATAATAATGTAGTTTTTATTCAAGTCTACATACATTTGAATGCAACATTAGTTATATTAAAGGAAAGACTTTACATATGTATATGTGCTCATATATGCCATATCATATGTACGGATTGTTTATTTTGAAGTAATAAACAATATCTGGAGACTTATTAAAATTACGTGAATGAATTGAGGATGAAAAACTATTGCATATATTATTCAAACTTTACAGACTAAAACCAAACATGAGTAGTTATAGAAATATTTTTATAATAAATATGTATTATTGTTAAGTAATCAGCAATGTTCAGATTGTATGAACTCATTCAATAATTGTTTTTCCTATAATGCTGCAAAGCGACGATAATTATTCTACCATGTATCTGGATATGGTTACGTAATTTTCACATAGTTTATGTGAAAAACGAATTCAACAGGAGCTTCTTTTTTTTAATGATAGTTAATGATACACTGTTATAATATAGTGAGGCCATTTGATTTACGAGGTGGTTAGAAAGTACAGAGCGCCAAATATCTTGTTCCTTACAGATCTGATGCACATTTTTTATATTCATCGCTTTCTTTACATGCGACAATCAAATGTTATTAAGGCCAGTGGTCCAACTCTACATAAAAGAAACGTAAATTCTGGGTGTTTATGATCTAACTGTACCTACATGGAATAGAAAGGAGAGGCAGTCTATATAAAGACGTGAAATCATTTGGAATATTTTCAAAGCTAAGTTAACCGTAAAATTCGTTCCCCGATGTCTGTCGCTATGGTTTCTTTCTGTCGGCTTCCGATAAATGCGAATTATGGGCCAGCACGCGCCGCACCTGGAGCTAGTGATGTGGAATGTTTATAATGAACCCATTTTGAATATATTCACAACCTGGTTGGTCCAGCGGTCGCAAGCGTGAGTGCTGATCACGAGTTCCTGGGATCGATTCCCGAGTCAGACAAAGTATTATTTGGTTTTTGTAACTTGAAATTCTCGATAG
>DWFO01006144.1:0-10076 GCA_018246595.1 Mimoniades nurscia nurscia
TTATATCACATAGCATGTTTTAATTTGTCGTGTGTTGCCGTGTGCTATCATTATAACTCCTAGCTTATAGAATTGGTTTTTAACTGTTGGCAAACCTGTGATTTCGAAAAATCGACTGATCTAAAACCTCAAAATAGGCTTATTGATTATATTCAACTCTATTATGGCACTTGATTTTAGCTACCTACTAAGACTAACAGTTGAGACAAATAGTACCTATGCAAGATTATCATTTCTATTTGGATTCGAGCATTCGAGTGGGTCGAGTGAAGGTTGATGGGAATCTAAGCGCGGGAACCTTGTGAAGGTTGTTTGCGGCCATAACCCTTATTTTTAATTCGCCATGTATATTTATTACCTTCCAAAAGCAAGGAGTGCGAATATGTATATAGACTTTTTTTTAAATATGTAGGTATTTTATTAAAACAACAAATTGTTGATTCCAACAGACTATTCATTTTTATTCTCAATCAATCAATACAGATGCACACCACTGGTGCTTATTTACAAGACATTGTCGACTGACAGTAATAATAATGTTATTTGAATTCGATAAAATATTTAGCAACATATAGAGGATGTTGAAACGACGCGTGCTTATACATGAGTATCTAACTGAGACGCTAACATCTATTTTAATAGGAAAGCGGCACGTCCGCCCCCACACCGTAACACTGCCGACTTGCAATCATTTGTAAAGCAATATTCATGACTAGAGGACATGAAAACGGCTAGATTGTGTAGCGTTAAACGCGCATTATACATACATTACATTGAAAGAATATGTGTATACTGATTTGTCGTTTCCATCTGTTATTTATAACAGTGTTTGGCAATACGTAATATCTACAAGTCTAAAAGCCGGTGGCTCCAATAAATGCCTAGGGCTCCAGCTCGAGGGCGACGCCCACTTTGTGGCCGCCCGCGTTGAAGTTCTGCCCGTCGATCGCCGCCGACAGCGTCAGGGTCACGCCTGCAATACGACAAATCACATTATGTAATAGTCTTAAATCATCTGACTCTCAGTTCCATAGATAACGCGTAAGATAACGCAACGGTGCGTGACAATAAATAGAACACAATAAAAGATCGTACGATTTCTGATAACAATAGGCAATAGAAATTTAAATAAACTGTTGTTCTTTAACCGACCATTTCAATTTACATATATGCATTTATCATTTTGTCAGTATTTCTGTCCCACCCTATGCACAAATAAAATGGAAATTTTCAGCAGGACAACATTATTGTATATGGATATCATGGATACAAGAATAAATTTGAATTACATGATCTTTAAATAGCAAAACTTGACATGAAAAGATACCTGGGCGGAGTTTCTGTTGGTAGCCAAGTCCGATGAGCGACTTGTTGTTGATCTTGGCGTGCAGGGAGGCATCCTGGTCGAGAGTAAACTTGGCGCCGACACCGAACATGGTATCCGAAGAACCGGCTGTCCACTTTGTGCTAACGCCGCAGTCCAACTTGTCCGACACCTTCTGGTAGATTGAGCCTCCAAAGTCCTTGCCATTGTCACTATTCAGATAATTTAAAATTTGTTCACTTAGTGACACATCCAAAATTATTTATAATTAGTGCTGAATTTATACCTGTCAATAAACAGTTGTTTTCAATTCTTGTTTGTGTTCCAAGAATATGACAGCCAAACAATAAGCCACAGTAACACCACTTGATACTTAGTAAAACGACACCATTCATGATAACAATAAGCTCTTTTCAGTTGTATAATAAACATGGGTACTTGATATTTTAATGTTTCCACATACTGCTGTTACAGCCTTGTTAGTCCAAGTGATTGTGGATTTGAATACCAGGTAAGGTATAATTATGTCTAATGCTGATTTTCTCGTAGTAGCTCAATCTCATTAGTCGTGTTGGTTGCGAATGGGAGGTCCTGGGTTCGATTCCCAGGTCGGGCACTACTAAATTACTAAATTTTCTAATTTAGATTTTCTAGTAGTGGCTCGGCGTCTGGATGTGTGCCCGGTGTAAGGCAATAGGCTCACCACGTATTCCATCATGGGACTTAAAAGTAGCTGGTGAAATGTGGGAATTTTCTACTTTTCTGCCTACCTCTTTGGGGATTACAGGCGTGAAGTTACTTTTTTTTTAGCTCAATCTCAATGTGTGACCTGTTTGTTTATTGCCTTACCCCCAACTCCACAGAAAGATGTAAATGTAACTGGTGAAATGTGGAAAGTGTACTACACTCATCTACTTACTTACTTCCCCTCAAGGATCAGCAGTGTGGTGTTATGTTACATTATAGATACTTATATTCCTCATATACACATAATTTTTGTATACAATTACACATACCCCTATGTAAGAACTTCTCCACGAATACACTTCGAATACACTTAACACCTTAAGGCGTAAAGCATGTATGAATGAGTAGTTTTCTTAGAACACTTAAAATAAATTGAGCTTTGTTACTTGTTATTCAACTTATAAAGTACATGATATACCACATATCAGATTTTTTACAATCACAGTCCCAGATTGATATTTTCATGTTAAATCAAATGCATATAAATGATTATGATTTAACCGATTCCGTGCGGATGGCAACAAGGTGGTGCCATCCAGAAACGGAATTTAAAATCGGCGCGTTGAATCGGTTAAGTAGGAAAATATGAAGTGACATTGTCTATGTGTAAAATATAAAATTTCATATCATAGACTCTTTTTTTTTTACTTATACTGCAGTCACTAGAAATTTGAAGTGTTCAGTTCAGAGTTACACTAGATAGAACCAGTTTCCATTACAACAAAAGGAAGATGACTTCCTTGCTAAGTTACTAGTGTTAGTCATACATGTTATGTAATGTCATAAAATCAATACACACAGGTAATTGGTACTGCATAATGTATGTCTCTGTGACCTAGTTTGCACATTGTATGACAAAAATGTTCAAAATATTGAAATACACAATTATTAGTATTAAAATACAAAGTTTCAGCCATAACTTTATACATTAATGTGTCAAGGTTTTAGTTTAATTATTATTACGTTGCCTTAGCATTATAGCAATATTGTGATTACAGTTTTTTGTATGATTTATGTAATATGTATGTACCTAACATAAATGAAGTGTTGAATACTTACACATTAGTATGTACAGCAAACTCGTTGGTCTGATATCCAAAGGCAAAGTTGTTCTTGGAGAACTTGGCTTTCTGTGTGTCAAATTGGGTGTTGGCTCCGGCCAGCCAACCCTGGTACTGCAATACAGCAGCGACGTCGACGATGGGGCCAGCCAGATCCAGATCAAAATTGGTGTTGACAGCCACTGTTTCATTGGCAAATGAGGTCTTGAGCTTGCCAGTCTTGCTTCTACAATTATAAGAGATATTATAATTAATAAATACAATTCTTAAAGAATATATATTTGAGAGTTCCTTTTATTAAAATAAAACTATACCCAGTCTGTGGTGCAAAGGTACCCTCAAGAGTGACCTTGAGGCCTTCGGCGATTTTATCCTGAATAGTGATGTCTGCAGCCAATGTATTGTCAGTGTTCCACTTCTCTGTGAATGTTAGGCCATAGTCTTTCACTACATATTTGGAAGAAAGGCTGCCAAATACCTAAAAACAGAGAAAAAAACATAAAAGACTGTCTAGAGTAATTTAAGTATGCAAATGCATTTTGAAGAACTTTGGTGATTTGATTTGTATTTTTACCTTTCCACTTTCTTGGTTAGAGGTGATGCCACTGCTAAATTCGACACCAGATTCACTCTTTGTCTTCAGGTCAAGTTTAAACACACCAAAGTGATATCCTTTGCCGAAGACATCATTGGCCTTCTTTCCAAGATCAGCATAGTACGGAGGGGCCATTTTTCCCTGAAAATTATCTGTATGAGTACTGAGTAGCAAAGATTATGACCAAATATAAATGTTGATTAATTACTGCACATATAATAATGACAGTAACTTTAATAACAAAATTTATATACATAAGTGTTCTCAGATTTTATACTTTTCGAGGTCAACGACCATTAAGCATCCAATAATAGCAACTAAAATTCATAAATTAAAAACTGAAAAAAGTCGTTGAGGCGATGCAGCTATGACATTTAATACAAGGGAGCAAGAGTGATTATGAACAAAGTGTGCCAGCTGTGTCAGGGTCGGTGGGACTTCTCGTTTATATATACTATTTACAAGCCACTTTCAGCCATGAGATTACATAACATGCGAATCATTAAAGAGGCTTATTACACATGAAAATTTTGAAGGCCTATATATACAATGAACTGCTTTTCGAGAAAATACTCTAATGCGGCGACCGTAAACTTGACCTTTAGTCAAAAGTCACAGAAATAGGTGCCAAAGATCGAAATCGCACGCGTTGCCGATGTAACGAAAGAATGATAATCAATTAAGTACTCAATTATATACGGATAAATTAAAATATTAGCAAGCAAAACTTTATATAAGAAAACAACAAAATCATAATTTATATGAAATATGTTAGAATTACTATAAAATCACGTGTGTGACGTCAATACTTCCCCGGCGAAACCTACTCTCACTGTAAACTGTAACGTAATAAGAATATAATTATTGATAAATATAACACTCGCCAATAAATATATAGCAGTATATACTTACTATGGATTAAATTTATTCACTAAACGAAACAAGTATGTAGAATTCAATGATTTCTTGGCAATTACGCTGCCTTTCTGCACCACACCACAAGACAATTCTAATTTGCAAAAGTAGCTCCTAGAGGGAGTTCACGCAGCGGAAATAACGTTATTGATATTGTCTTTGACAGTTGTAAATTATTGTTAGATATATATTATTTTATTTTTGTCACTACAATATACTATCAAAAAACACATATACAAGTTTTGTAACTTAATATTGTAAATGAAATATTTTAAAAACAATTATTGGTTTTAAAAGGATTTTATTGACCCACTAAAATTGATAAGGCAATTCGCATTCCGGCAGTCGAAGTCAAATTAACGACAAATTAACAGTTAATATAATGCTGTTTACCCCCATGAAATGAAAAAAACCCTCGTAAATTAGTAATAAATATTTTATTTTATTTATTATTCATAAATATACCATAAATTCTTGAACAATGATTTTTAACGAAATGCGGCAAATTTAAAATAATAGATGCCTCGCTAGATTATAGATAGGTTTCATTATTTTATTCTCAATATGCATGATGCTGTTATGATAATAGTACAAACTACAAATCATATAACAATATTACTTGACTGTTCGAATTTAAAAGACCCTTTCGTATTATCTAGTGCAATGATCATCTTTTAAAGGCAAATTACACGTAGCAAATGATATACACAATTTTTGCTTTTAGTTATTTTAGTACACCAAACAATTAGTTAAAATTTGATGCATGTAATTACTTAACGAATTTAGTTAAAACAAAAACGTCTTCATAGAATATATGTCGAATGTGTACAGCGTTCCGATTGATATAAGTGCACTCATGCAGCAATTTAAACGTTGAACTATTTCTGCCGTAAATACGCTGATTTTGATATTCAGAGAGTTACGTGATTTTATATCTGTTTGATTATATTTATTTAAGAAATGTAGAGATGTGTTTTACATTGTTATTATTAATGTCTATTGATAACGGATAAATAACTATTTTGTGATACGAACTTTCGGTTCCTAATTAAAAAATAAAATATTCTGGTACCTACATACAAACAAAAGATAAAAACATGTACTTATTAAGAATATAACAATTTTTGACATAATAAAATAATAATTTTTAATATAATAATTAAATACCAATAAATGCGAATTATAATTTTTACATTCGAAAGTGTACGTACGGGACAATGTTTCATTTCAATTGGACGTTCATTGTCATCTTCATCGACATCGTCGCTCGGAGGACAGGGAATTCTCTCTCCACTTTCATCTTTGCATATTTCCATCTCACCTAATGTTCCATCCTATGTTGAAAAAGTAGTATATCGTGAAACCAGAAAGAGTTATATTACTATGTTAAATATTATATAGAGTTACTATATTTTCCTCTTATTCTCATTTTTCTTTCCATTTTTCTTAAACTATCCCGTAAGAGACTTGGCGTGAAGATATGTATGTATTTTAAAACAAATCGTATGCATCTAAGCATATAAGGAATTTCACTACCTTTATTTAGCAACTTAATCAGCAAAACTGGCTATTACTTACGGGGTGTTATGTTTTATCTTATCAAATACCTACGATTGAAGATTTTGTTTGGATTTTTAGAAGTATTATAATTACAAAGTAGATTAGATGCTGAATTCATCTTGATAATGCTGTTGTTTGGAATAGAGATCTTTTGATCAATATTTTGGGATATAATCTTATGATATAGTTTTTTTAACAACTAATTAATTGATGTCTTTATAGTAAGTCATAGCAAACTTACATGCCGTCGACACGGTACTGTCTCTCTGATTACTGCTGCATTTACTGACGGAAGTTTAAGATATCCCAGTAAGTTACATAAACTACTGCGATCACGCAAATTGCATATATACTCAAAAATTGACATAATAAAAAATCATTAAATACAACGATCTTAACAAATAAGGATTTTTTTAATGTCAAAAAATGCGTCTAGATCACAATAAATTTTGAATATTATTAAATCTATATGGCTGTTGCGGCACGATAATTTACCAGGTAAAGGTCCATAAGACACCATTCCTTGTACTCTTTGAACGCTACCTACTTCTAGCATAAAAAAATCACATGAAAATAATTATATGAACATGAACAAGCAATATCGCCTTACATGTATTAAACGGAGTAAGACGAATGAGTATGACTCAATTCAAACAACTACAGATTTGAACGTATTATAGTGTTCGAACGGCCCAATTCTAGAATAACCGGCGTCTTATTTTAGCCGTCTCGAATGAACGTGAAATCTTTCATTCGCTTCAATCTTCGTTCGGTAATCCAGACGTGCTGTATACGGTAGCATTTAAAGAAAACCCATATAGAAATCACTGTCGCGTCATCATGGTAGATCTTTGCCACTACGACGTGCAACGAAACGATAAATATGGTCGATATCTCGTCTCTAATAAGGATTTGGAAAGTGGGGAAATAATTTTTACAGATACCCCTTTCGCCGTTGGACCTAAACCAGGCAAGTTTTATGGTAGTAGTTCTGCCTGTGATCGGACAATTTCACTAAAGTCGTGATGAATCCGATTTGTACCCAAATAGAACTACAGAACCCGCTTTGTAACAGCGTGGTAGTTCAATAAACTGTGGTAACTGCAGCGAAAACGTTCATTATTTATTTTTTTCATTGGTTTTTTTCTGCAATAGAAATTCGTTTAACGTACTCCTTTATTTATCGCACATAAATAATGAGTAGGTACTTGGTATATAAACTTCATGCAAAATTTTGGATATGATTCAATATTTGCTAAAACAAATTATAATAAATTTCAAATTGTACAGAATCTTAGTGTAATTTCATTTATGATAATTGTATAATTTAATATGTGATATTAAACGGCGAAATCTTACTTAAAAGGAATCTAAAGGGTGCCTAAAATAGTATTTTACCGCGTAAACGCGTTTTAGTGTTGACTCAGCGTCTAGTGCATAACTAGTACATTTAGCCTTTGTTGTCCTTAAGAAGTTATTGTGTTAACCTGGATTAAGTTAGAATTAAGAGTTTCAATATATACACAATAAATTTTACTGTACCTGTACAGAACAACATTCAAAAGAGGACATAAAAATATTCACAAGAGGACATAATTTTATGTCCTCTTTTGAATATTATTTTATGATTTTCACTCCAGATACACCGCCTTTATGCCTCAGTTGTTATTGCCCTGTGGAGAACACACTGTGCTCCCTCTGTGGCTGGCCAATGTGTGGTAAGGAGTGTGAACAATCTGCTCAGCACGCCTTTGAATGCGAAGTGTTCGTAGGCGCGAAAGCACGGTTTCAACCCGTCGAAGACTGGACCGCTGCTTCGCCCCAACTGGACTGTATCACACCTTTAAGGTAATGTAACTTATTTAATTTCTCATAGAAACACATTTTTACATTTGCTAGACGACAATTAAAAAGTAATGCTCACTTGTCTAATTATTAGACTCTAATACATTGCGTTTTTTAATTACTGTAGATAGGTACCCACCTTCCATTTTTTATGGTGATTGTAGTATTTTTGTATGAAAAATAGCCAAATAATTTAATCGTCGTACGTTTTTCAAAAATTTAAACATTCGGAAACACTTTTTTCAATTAATAGCCAAAATATTCACTAGAAATAATTTCTATGCCAGAACTACATACGTTTGCCGTGTCCGTTAGTACCTACAGCATAAAATAGGTATCTACTTACTATCATTGTATTAAATCATGACGATGATGAATGGAAGGCCTGAAGCTTTTTTAACCTGTAGAAATATTAATAGTAAAAAACATGATAAAATATTTGTTATAATTTATAAAGGCCAATATTGCAGTACACTTGTAGTAAATATTATAAAGAAGTATATTTACAATATAAAAAGTAGAAGTATATTTATAGTCATCCCTAACAACGATATTTTATTACATAGAATGCTCCTTGCAAAAGAGAAAGATCCAGAGAGATGGCAAAAGGAACTCGAACCTATGGAAACGCACACCGCGGAAAGACAGAAAAGACAGTCATGGAGCGCAGACCAGGTCAACATTGTGGACTACTTGATCGACCATTGTAAACTAGGCAGCAGATTTTCCAAGGAGCTGGTTCAAAAAATTTGTGGAATTTTGGAGGTAGGAAATATATAGTATCGATTTCTTCCTGGATCTTATTACATAATGATCGAAATTTACGGATTCCATTTTAAATAAATAAACTAAATTCTACACTTCATTTTTTATTACTTTATGTAATTAGTAATTACATACTGTATAAAATAATGAGGTATTTCATGCAATGGAAAATTACTTTTAGAAATTTATTTTTGCGGCCAAATTTAATTAGTAGGATTGGTATCTACTCGTATGTTATATTGATCGTTTAATTTAACTACCATTTTATTTTTGCGTCCAAATTTAATTAGTAGGATTGGTATCTACTCGTATGTTATATTGATCGTTTAATTTAACTACCATTTTATTGCTTTCTTGTTGTCCTTGGTCTAATTTTTTATAAATAACGTCACATATGATCTTTACGAAGCAACTAATATACCTACATATATTTTTGTGGTGGATACAATAGATTTAAAATTAAGGAGGTCGAGAGATAATAAGATTTCGGACTTGGCAAAGACTCTCGACTAATGACGCCACGTTTTTTTAGCGTTTGAATGAGATATTTTTTATATACTAACTACATATACCTTTAGCGAGTACCTATTTATAAACATATGTTTATGTACATATGTATCTATCTACTATATAATACCTACGATACGATATGAGATACATAATATATGTATCTTCCTATTTCCTACATTGAACATTTATATCTACAGGTATTGTTAAGATTACATAAGGTGGCACAAATTATAAATGTAACGTAATATCACGCCTCAAACCCTGAAGAGGTAGGCAGAGGAGTATTTCCTCAAACGTTTGACCAATTACGATTCCGTCCTACTAGGGAATAAGTGCGCTGGTAAGCCTATTGCCATACACCAGGCACATTTCCAGATTCCGAGCATCTACAAGAAAATCTAAATTAGAAAAATCCAAAAGTGCGCGACCCAGGATCTGAACCCAGGGCCTCAAGATCTGCAGTCGCGCTTACGACCAAAATAACTAACGAGGCAGTAACTTATCATATGTAAAAAAGAACAAAATATTACGCCAGTAGTCCTCGAAGACGTAGATAGAAGAGTTTAGTACGCTCTCGTTTATAGCAATATGTAAAAGAAAAAAAGTAACTTCACGCCTGTAATCCCTAAAGAGGTAGGCAGAGGAATGTAGCACACTCCCACGTTTCACCAGTTACTTTTAAGTCCCACTATGGAATAGCTGGTGAGCCTATTGCCATATACCGGGCACATATCCACACTCAGAGACACTACTA
>DWFO01006145.1:0-10076 GCA_018246595.1 Mimoniades nurscia nurscia
ACTTGTGCTCATTACAAAAATATTTATATAATGCATGTTGTGTGCGATGGAGTCATAATGACCAATATAAGAGCGTTTATTTATTGAAGGTTGCAAAATTGCGACGTTTCCTGATAGAGCGCCCGCGCAGCAAACGGGCGTGATCAACGGCGCATGAGATGTACATTTCCTTTATTGTGTGATGGGCTCCAGTTACAAGATTTGGTGGAAACGGTTAAAAAGTTGCAGGCTCCGAAAAACGTATACAAGGTATCAAGTTACTGTTTTGTGCGTGTCGTTAAGAAGTTTAATATATTTGTTTAAATAAAATATTTAGTATTCTACTATCTATACATTTCCAAAATCAATCATTGGAATTTACGAATAGTTCCGGTATTAATATTAATCATATTATACGTACTATACTCATTGAAACTAATGGCATTTTTTGAGCATGACGAAATGAGTAAACACTAATGTTACATTAGTAAACTAAGAATCTATGAAGATTTTTGTCCGGGTTAAGAGGGTTTTGTTCTTGATGTTGTTTGATTTTTGTCCGGGTAAGTGGTTTGACCTGGGTTAAGGTCGTCTCTCACACTGATCAAATATGAGTTGACAGATTTTACACGACATAGAAAACACGCAGAACTCTATATGAAATTAAAGCATAAGAAATCACTAGATTTTTTTATATAAAGCTTTAGACTTACGCCAGCCGTAATCAGCGCAAAGGCCGGCAGAGAGCAATAAAGTAATGTGGCGACGTCTAGCGTGTAATAATACGCCATTGTCTTCTATGGGATAGACAGCCGTACAGACGCGTATCAGTAGATAGCTATAATTAAAAAATGTTTAGCCAGGAAAGTGAACAATCGACCATTGTGCGACATTATCTGCGCAGTTATTCAAAACAAACATTATCTTCAGTAAAGTTCCCGCGCATTATATACCTATCTGCGCCCGTTACTCTTGGCTTATGAGGATCGTGATAGCAGAGAGGTTATACTTATGCATAGGACAAGTAAAGGGATACTATACAAAACGACATTAATAGTTGATTAAATTATGTACTGGCTTAAATCATTTATCTTATTGGGGACGGCCCGTTACGACCGATAGGAGTTTATGAAAGAGAATTTCGCATTAGTTCTAAACTAGTCGAGCTATCCTGAAAAAACTTACATGAGTTATGCGGGTACATGGTTTCGTCATTCATAACATACTAACGAAACTTTAAATAGTATAATATTGTATGGATACGTACATTACTTATTCACATTGTATCGCGCGGTGTCGCGCGAGACGCTCGTACCAAGTTCCAATAAACTAACTCTACTGAACTCGAATTTTACATTGCACTCACTCCTTCCGTCCGGTGCTCACTGAAAGTGTACAAATATGTTCATAGTTTAGGTATGACTGCAACCTGCTTTACGTCCCACTGCTGGGCACGGGTCTCTTCAAATATGAAAATTTGGAGCAAATTCGACGACAACATAATCATTGGAACATGGTAAGGAAATTAGTGGGGAAAGATGCCTACCGTAACTTTATATCATCAACTGGTTTGCCTTGTAGAAAATGCCAATTGACATTAAGTTCACCCTTTGTTACCAACAATAAAGAATAAATAAATAAATAAAATACATAAACATTGGACGGTGGGCAATAATGAAACACAAATATTTATAGAAAAACCTGAGTATATAAAAAGTTATGTACATATTTATGAATCAAGGTTACTTTCTTAAGCTGAAACCACCATAGGATAAACAGACGAAACTTATTAACTGTCACGCGGCATTCGAATTTTCTTATAAATTTTTCTCATCAAAAACTCATTTCAACATAAAACATTATTAAAACCATCAAATAAAATCTTTCTTTATATAATTACGCACTACGGAGATATGTATATATTGTACTGAAATATGCAAGATGCTGTGGTGTTCCGACACCAACCTTTACCACAGGAATAATGCAAATGGGCAAATGATAAACCAATTGATTCAACAATATTAGTACAATTAACTTAGCTAAGCGAATCGAATCTTGAAAAAAATGTTGCACTCAGTAATGAATGGTTCTTAATGAAACAGTGTATTCTCCACAGGCTCTTAATAGGTTTTTTAACAGAACCTCCTGGTATGCGTGACGAATTTGACTATTCCGTCTGGCCAGTTAAATGAATGAGTTACAACGTGATATTAACTAATTCTGAGTTTCACGTTTATTAATGATCACAATAAGTTTTTTAGGTTATGCGGTTGTACATTCTTTTTGTTGATTTTTTGTCTTTCGCGTTAAGGTATATCATATAGTAAGTATCCTATAAATTCAACGAAATATCACCTAATAAAAATGCCTTAAATGCCATTGCAATCAATACTTTATATATTATTATTGACATCTAGAATATGGAGTTGCTAATGACTAGATTAGTTTATTAACAAAGTGGTTAACGAACCACACTGCTGAGTTGGTGGTTTTGGGTGTAGTTCGATACAAATTCGTGTATCATTACCACGAGTAATTATTTTGCATTTGTTTCTAATTGCAATTATTGTGATTATGATCATAGTAATATATGAGTATGGGCGGATCTAATAAGGGTCTTTTAGGGCTGCAAACTCAGGGTCGATGAATGTAAAGAGCCCCCTCCAAAAAACAATAGTCAATATAATTAACCACTAAAGATTATAAAAATCACGTTGGGGTCACCAATTTTTATACTTACTACCAATACCAATATAGTCGTTGTTATATTTTGATGAATAAATAATATTTTAAGGTAAATAATTAATATTTTATTGTTCTGTTTTGATTTACCTTGCCTTGTCAATTAGTATTATGTATATACGGACAACAATGTTTTGACAAAATTGCCATTAGATTGATCGATTAGATTAGCTCTCAAAATAAGGATTCCCAAATAGTATAAGCCCATAGCCCTCCAAAGTCTTGTTTAACGTAATTATTAAATGATTGATGAAGTCCACAAACCTTGGACATACATAGATTATGAAACTTTCTGTCCCAATAATTTAAAACAAAACCTCTCTTGCACCAAATAACAATCCGTTTGGCACGACGAGTTTCGTCTAGCATTTCCAGGAAATGAAAAAAAGTTCAAGCGAAAATAACAGAATGAGCAAAAACGATAAAGGAATACAAATAGCTATTCTAACCGACACTCAGGTCAGCACTTTTTCCCCTCCAATAATAAAGATTAACCAAAAAATAGGTAGACGCGTAAGAATCCCAGCGATCTTGGAACAGGAGACAATAAGACGCGCGCCATGTACGGCGGGACCATATTGGGCGCAGCAAGAACTGAGGAATGCAGCCCTGACAAATCACCGTACAATTTGTTAGCTTAAACACCAACTATAGGGGATGAGCAAAAATATATGCCAATAATATTCTATTAATATAAATGTTGAATGGTTATCTTGTTGTTTGTTACTGTCCTAGCAAACAGCAGGTAATTATTTATTTTTGCTTTGTATGAAAGAGAATATTGGTGTAAAAATGAGAAAAGGCATGCTCTAATGGGTCGTACATGTTCAGAGAATGGCCCAAGAAAGAATATATAATGCGAATGTTGATGGGCGCAGGTGTCAAGGGAGACCAAGATTCTTGACCTTGATCAAATAAGCCAGATTACTGGTAAATAAGTAAATGAACTTTATTTTAATCTTTATGTGATGAAGTATATACTGTATTAATAATATATGGTTATATTAATCCATATACAAGACATAAATAATAACAGGACTCTAAACAGTGTAGTTTAAAACAATTTATACATGTATGTAAGCATATATGTATAATGTAAAAAAATAATTTCAAAACATTAGATCCCTATAGTGTATTGACAAATTTATATATAAATAAAATATAAAGTACAACAAAAAATACTAAGTAAAATAATACAAAAAATATACTATAAATAAAACGTATAATCAAATTAATGTATGCAATGTAGTATAATATATCCATCCATATGTTCACTGTGATTTTGCAATGTATTAACGGTTTGCTTTTTTTTAAACGTTTTAAAATCATGAACAACATAATGGAAATCTGACAAATATTAAAAATTAACGATACAGATAAAGCTTTACTTTTAAAAGCACATAATCAATTCACATCGCATGAAGTATGAGACCGCGAATACAGCAAGTACATAAAGGTAAACGCATGAGTAACTGGCCATACAAATAACAATACAAATACTTAGAAGGCTGATATCTCGCCGTCAATCAGCCCAGCGCCTTATAGAGCAACGCCTGGCCTCGCTAAAGCGCCATACCAGGCCCTCAAAGATTAACTATTGAAGTATATATGAACGTATAAAGCAAAATAAAAAATAAGGAATCGTCCGCACTGTGACACGTTTACCCTACTGTCCTATATTTGTAGGACGGATCCGTAGATTAAATTAAGGTTTTAAATGCAATTTTTACGATTAGTATCGTCACGCCAAGTTCCCTGCGGGTATAGCATACCTTTATCCTTACAGACCTGACGTGTTTCTGCTTTCAAGATCCTAAATGAAGATTGAATAAAGTGTAAGCAATAGTCTCATTGCAATATAATGTTCTAGAACAATTGTTCCAAGAATTAAATCAGTACATTTAATTTAAATTTATATTTAATCTGTGACACTAAGCAGATGCGCGTACCCAACCAGCGTCGTACAGTGACGAGACGTCGCGTATGTCGCGATATCTTGCGATTTATCGCAGGAAATTTATTTGCAATTATAATAAAGTGTACGATACGCGATCGGATGTGAGTGGAAAATTACTGTCGTGTGAACCAACATGGCGTGAAACGCGACGCAAATTAGTTTCAATGAAAAGATGATTGGATGATTTTAAATCCTGCTCTATTTTACAATAAATGTTATATACACAACACGACAATAGCGTAATGGTCTGAAGAATAGCTGCTACAGGTTTTTAATCATTTTTACATGAATGTCAGTATATTAAACTTAGTACCTATTATGATTGGTATCATGAAGATAAAAAAAACCCTAAAAGAAATATATTAATATTATTTTGAATGTCTGCCATTTAATAAACAATAATTTAAAAATTTGAAAACACTGCCACCAGTAAATATTGTAGTAAACATTGATTAAATAAAAATTAATCACTAAATTAAAAAAAAGTTAGACCATCTTAATATACTAAATCAATATATTGCACACCCAATAACTACGATACGTGTTTGAAAAACTGCAAGATACAAAGCGTGAGAATCGTTTAAAATAACTGAAGGAAAATAAACAAAATGATCGTACCGAGCCGAAGAATCGGATCACACATCGAGTAATGCTAGGGTGACCGCGCCGTAAATACACTTGGGAAAACTTTATTTTGCTTTCATGCACTAATAAAGTCATACACTGAGTGCGAACAAAACTTTGCAAATATTCAAAAAATCAATATAGGTACATTTGTTTACATTACGTTTCATTACTTAAATCATGTGCAGATTTCAAGACAAACTGAGCTCCATGGGGACCTCGCTAGCTAAAGATACAAAATATCTGATATCTTCGAATCTGATATGAAACAAATTACGCAGCAACTACAAATTGTTTTTATTTATAAATTACAATGTTATAATTTAAAAAAAATCGTAAGATAAAACATACCTACCATTAACAAAAAATGTACATGCGCAAAAACACGTGTCTTTTAAATCGAACGCTATCTAATTGTCAGTTTTTTTTTGTGTAAAACATTAACAAATTTCTAAAATTGTAGATCAAATAATTTGTGTCGACTAAATTCCTCTATGCATGGTCGATGTTCTCGAGTGAGTTCTTACGCGAAGTAATTTGTTATAAATAATGGCAGCAAAACATTGGCGACTGATCAGGACTCCAATTATAATTCAATATACTATTTTTAATCTATATCGCTTGCATACAGGTTGCTCTTTAATTGAAAATGGCGACGCAAATGTCACCTCCCGCGATTAATTTATATAGGAATTTTATTATATATTCCGGAGATACTATTATTGCAAAGTATCAATACTCATATTGTTAAAGGATCTGTGTCTTTGATCTGCTTTGTCTTATTTTTATTCCGAATCTAAAGATAAAATATGATTCGATGTAATCACTACGTTTATCAATATTTATTAATATTTTTTATACACAATAATAATAATAATAATAATATTTACTAATTTGAAAATCAATAACTTTTAGATATTCAGAGGTGTATAATTAAATATTCATTTAATAAATAAATGTAATATTTCATAGGAATATAAAAATAATATCAATGCGTAAAAAAAATTAAACAGTTTCAAAACGTAATAGTCTAACAAAATAAACATTATATTGTGATCCTCCGATCATCCTGTGTCCTTAGAGCTATTAGCGATTCAGTCCGCATCGCGGGCCCGAACAAGAACAAAACTGCTAAACAAATTGCCGCGACAGCATCAGAGGGGCAGCTTTTTACACTAATTCGGCATACCGAAATAAACATTCCAACTCCTTTAGCAGTCCCAGCAAAAAACCACGCGGCTCCATCTTCTGAGTAACTCACAAATGGAATGCAAAAAGTGATTCGCAGACGAGATATTCCGTGAGTAAACGTCATAAGTAAACGCTATAAAATCAGACAGTGCAAGTTTTTTTTCCAGCTCAAAACAATATAAATACAATCGAGACTTAAACCTACATAAACATACCGGTTTGAAATATTTTAGGTACCAGTATAAATAATGGCAATTAATATGTATTATATAACCTCTCATCCTACATATATTTATTTGCGAGAAAAATGTCATTATCTAAAATGTATAAACAAAAACAATTATGAGACAAAACTAAAAAGATAAATGGAATAAACATCGCTCAAAACGAGATCATTCCAGCAAGCGAATGGAACGGAATAGGTAAACACTGGAACGGTATAACACTACTATGACAAAAGTATCAGTTATATCGCACTATAGTATAATTCAAATAGCCACATAAAACCCTAGCGACTCCATCGTATCACCCCGATAAAAGCTGTATACACCAAACCCCATTTCCTGCGATAGCTGAGCTGTATGTCCACATCGTAAAGACGACCCCGTGACCTAATGGAGTGCCAACCCCACAGCCCGCAGGAAAGGCCTTCGCCCGACCTACTTGCAAATGTCAAGATACATTTTGCAAGGGGGTAAATTAATGTTGTTTTTGATGCATTGTTTTTGTGACACCGTTCGTGTAGGACGACAAAGCTACGTTCGTTAATTAATAACATAAGGTCGTATAATATTTTAAAAAGTATTTTTTAACACCAGAAAATATCTTTTTATGCTATAAATTATCTTTTTATACAGAAAAAAACATTTTCATAATAATAAATATGTTATCAGACTAGCTGTTAGGGGTTGCACTAATGTGTAGATAATTGAGGTATTTCCCCATTTAAAAAACTATCCTTATTCTAGAGTACATACATTTTTATGACTGCATCTAATTTCAATGAATTTGGTCATTCGTTTTATGGCAGGTGAAAAACAAAAAAAGTTAAAGTTTGGTTATTTTGCTGCACAATAAAAAGGGGTGGCTTGTGGCGACTCGTATCTGCGGGCTTCGAATCCGTCACACACTATGTTGATTATCCGAATGAATACCTACCGATTTGAACAAACAATTACTACCCACCGATTTGAACAAAAAATACAGAAGGGTGCTCAAAACAAGCGGAGACATTTTACGCATGACTTAGTAGCAAAAATAACACCATTAAATAAGAGGAAAAAACGGTTGAAAGTCATATTATCAGCATGTCGTGTAATTCATGTTTTGATTAAAAAATAAATCTAAAAAATATTATCAACGTATCCGAACTCAAAATTTGAAATAAAAAAAGGATTGAAAAAAAAACACTGTGAACGTATCCGAACGCAACATTTTAAATTCATGAATAAAACAGTATTTGTCGCTCAAAAATATATTTCAAAACAAGAGGCGCATTGATATTAAAATTATATTTATGTTACGCCATTTCATGAAAAAAATATCTTTACTATGAACTAAAATAAACCGAAGCAATCGTCTAGGTTCCGGAGACTATGACATAACATTTCTCAAATCAGTTTGCGTCTTGGGTGTAACAGGAAGGGTGGAGTCAAGTCGCTCCATAAACTTTATAGGTCACTGTATACTGTTATGGGCCTCAGGGTCGCCCGCACACCATACTCTGACATAATAAGCCATGTCACTATAACTAAGTATGATTGGAACGTGATTATTAAATCACGACGACGACGAAGATAAAATAAATTAGTAAAATTCTATTCTTATCTATTAAGATAAGAATAGAATTTTACTAATTTATTTTCAGATTAATTATAACTGGTAATATTGTTCTTATATACACCACGCCTATATTTCCCCGAAGGGTTAGGCATAACACTGTAGTACACTCCCACAGTTCACTATTTATGCCATTCGTCCCGCCATGGAACAAGTAGTCAACCTATTATCATGCATCGGGTACAAATCCAGACAGTGTGCTTTTACTAGGAATTTCAAGTTAGATAAAGCTATATATAGATCTGGTGATCGAATGCTATCTTTTGTATGTGCTTAAATAATAAATAAATAGATAGAATTTTATTATGACTTACCACAATGGGCCCATTCCTTCCAGTACTAGTGAGCGTGGCACCAAACCACTGGTTGGATTTCTGGTCGATCTGCCTCTGCTGGGTGTCGACATTGTTGCCTGCAAAAAACAAATATCATATTATATGTGTTATAAAAAGTACACATATACATACATATGTCACGGTGAACGATAGATGTGAACATAAACAAGATTAGGCTTTTATGTTAAATTAGTGTCGCGTTAAACTTAAGAAAAAGCGAAATTAGTTAAACGTAACGGTTTAAAATATGCATAATAATAATAATTATGTATCTGTGTAAAGCATGTACGTAAATATTAATATTATAATTAAAACATAACATAATGCCTGTAATCCCCAAAAACATGAGTGTATGACACTCCCGCGATTCACCAGTTACGTTTACATTACGTTACGTCACCGTCCCTCTATGGAATAGTAAATCATAATTAGAAAAACTCAATAAAGCCCGACCTGCAGTTAATATTGTGTATACAATAAGTTAAGATTACAAGTTTACTCTGCAGGTACGTGACAGTTCGAATGTCACAAATAGCTACAATGACGGCAGGCGTTTATTTACACAATTGTTCACTTTATTCTATCGTGGAATACGGCAACATTGAGAATTGGATACATTTCCACCCGCTTCTAAACTCAAACACCATTTTTGGACTATTCAGTACCAATAAAATGTTCGTGCAGCAACTAGTCTTATTCCATCCAAGTCAATGTTGCTTTGCATTGATCACTCGACCACTTACCAAATATGGAAAAGGGTACGATTCCATATGACGATATAAGAAATATCACCAGTAATAACTTAATTTCGTATCCGCGATATTTATCTTCGAGTGTGATTGAATTTTGTAACGGCATAAACGAAACGTATGATAAATACGCATTTGGTCGGGTGTGTTTCCATTTTGTGTACGCCAAACTGTAGTTTTTAAATGTTGAAACAAGGCTCAATAAAACCAACGACAGTAAGAGCATAAGGCAACTGCGTTTAGGATTTCAATAATCCTTGTATAGGAGTCACTGCTGTACCTACATTAAATTTCCCGCCAATTCTTTAATATACGAGTAGATCAGTGATTATTAGGGACATACACCGATATGGCGATTCGCGTCATTACGTGGATAAAAATTGGTGATAAAAATAAAAGAAAAATTCAACATAAACATTCGAAGTACCTACAAACAAACGATTCAACAGTAAAACATTTGCATAGATCTAATAAAGTATTGATAAATAATTAAACTGTTTAGAACTTGGTTACGCATCCGTTTTAATTAATAACATTGTACAATTAATACACGTAGATAATTACTGTACATAATGTTATAATATTGTTATCATAAATGTCTTAATATTCAATTTATATTCTAATATTTTTTTTCACCAGAATCAATTTAACTTGAATAAA
>DWFO01006146.1:0-10075 GCA_018246595.1 Mimoniades nurscia nurscia
CCTATTGCCACACACCGGGCACATGTCCAGACTCCGAGCCACAAATAGAAAATCTAAATTAGAAAATTTAGTAGTGTCCGACCCTGGAATCGAACCCAGGACCTCCCGTTCGACAGTCGCAGTTGCAACAAACACGACCAACAAGGCAGATTTTTTATTTCATTATTTTGTAAAATATGAATGTTCTATAAATTGCTTTCAACATGTCATTAACGCATCTTTTCAAAGTGGCCTTTATCTAATCACGAAGATATGCACATTCGAAAAATATAATTGTTTTTTTTTTCATAATAAAAACATTTATATATGTCAGATAACGAAATATAAAGGTTATTATATATTATTTTATTTGCGAACATTCAAACAATAACCGGCTATAAATAGAATGTAGAACAAAATACAATTTTTTTTTTTTTCTATTACGTCGACATCGATTAATCGAACCGACCAGTCGTTAACAGACTTACAAGTCTGTTATATACATATATACACTATATAGATATATATTTCCTTTTAAAATCGTATTCATCAGTCTAAATAGGCTCTGCCAGATGGCATTTTTTTCTGAATTGTGTAACAAAATATATTAGGCAGGGATAATATTAAAGTTTATGTGACTGATGACCTTTTAGTTGACATTTGCAGGTCCACTTGTCGGAGCTTGAAGTTAAAACACTTCGTAATTCTATTCTTGCTTCACGCACTATTTCGCGATTTATAAACGAACACTACAAAGTTTTCTAATTTAGATTTTCTAGTAGTGGTTCAGAGTCTGGATATGTGCCCGATGCATGGCCATAGGCTCACCACCTATTCCATAATGGGACGTAAACGTAACCGGTGAAACGTGGGAGTGCTCTGCATTCCTCTGCCTACCTCTTCGGGGATTACAGGCGTGAAGTTACGTTTATATTCAAAAATCTCATGTCAGTTGTGCTGTCTCTTATTTGTGGTAGAACTCCTCCGAAAGAACTGAACTAGCTTTTATGAATTTTCTTGCATATATTTGGTAGATTGGAGAATAGGTCTTATGCTAGTTTTATACCCTCAAGTGATAAGGGTGATTATGGCCAGAAAAAAAATTGCCTTAAAAAATACATATCTCAAATTTTTACCTTCGTACCCTCCCACCTTCCATTATTTTATCGCGATTTTAGTTTTTTGTATGAACAATATCCAAATACTTTAACCGTTGTTCTGTTTTTTTTTAACACATTCAAACACAATGGATTCTTTATTTAGTAACCAAGATATTCACTAGAAATAATTTCTTTGGTAGATCAATGTTTGCCGTGTCAACTTGTAATACATAAAGGCTCGACAGGCTCAGTGGTTAATGAAAGGTTTATTAATCACTATGTTGCTATGCTGGGGTCATGGGTTTGATTCCCATTCAATACAAATATTTGCATGATGAGCGTGACAAGTGTTCGTTCTGTGTCTGGCTGTAAAATTATCTGTATAATATAATATTCCGGGACATATCCACACACGGCCATCTGATCCCAAAGTAAGTGTCAAGAGAGCTTGTGGTATGGTAACCAGACAGCTGATAAACTACATATAAATATATACTTAAATACCTAGATATTTTTTTCACGCCCACACAACGAATACCTACTTGTGCTCATCACACAAATATTTATTCTGGGTGGGAATCGAACCCACGACCCCTAACGCAAGAGTCAGGTTCACTAACGGGCCAGTCAATATATACTGTACAAGTTTATATATAAAAAACTTGCAAGACATTATTATTATATCATCACGCCGAGTCCCTTACGTGGTAGGCTGTGTGCACCGAGTGCCAATCTATCCTCTTGCACCTGCCATGCTCCTTCTCCGTTCCCGAATTTTAGTTTTTAACGCCCCAAATCGCATCATCGACGTAGGCGCGGGAGTCGAGCAGGAAACTATGCTGAATTGTTTTCATTTCGCCCGGTGCCAAAATACGCAGACGGATCGCGCGTTAGACGAAACGAACTCTCCGTCATACAATACATGTGGTATAATTTTAACCTTAACCGCCGTGTCTTTGAATCAAATAAGCTCGCGTTCGACTACAATCTCATCTGACGGTAAGCGAGATGTAACCTAGGACACTACAGCACGCTTGCCTAGAAAGTGCCTTGAATAATTCTAGAGAAAAATAGATGCTGGCATGCACAAAAAAAAATTATAAATTTAGAAGCATGTTAGGTTATTGACCAAGTAATGTTTGGCCCCCCTCTGCCTGCCTCGTATGCGACTTGGCGTGAAATTATTATTCGAAGGTCGCCGACCTTTACACCGGTACTTGCGCACTCACGGGAGTGTAGCACACCTGTCGTTCAAGCGGAAATGTGGAAGAAAAAACCCAGAGTAGATCCCTTACTTTTAACCACACAAGGTTTATATGTATTTAAATCGACCGGCCAGCGGCGACTGTCGTGCGTTTACATAAGCTACGTAGCTATGTTCAAGATCATTAATATTGCTCGTTGGAACTGGGAAGGTCAATAAGTACGCGTTACATATTATTTCTGCCACGGAAATTGTGTATATTGCAACGCGCGTCGTATTATTTGTTTGTGTGTTTTGTTATGTGTATGTGTTTATCTATAATTGTATGCGCGAATATTTCCATTCCAAAAGCAGGATTAATGTATTGCGTACAGGTTAACGAGGAACACGTAAATAATAATAATTATCTTTATATATATTTGGCATGGACTCTGAACTCACATGGCGTGTAGTCGATTATCGCTATGCAGCAGATGTATGGAGGGGATTAGTTATAATATGTACAATTTACACGACAAAATAGGGTTGACTTGCGCACTTCTGATAGCAGCTGCCATCAGTCTAGAAATAGCCACTACTTTTGAGACATCGTCTCGTTCCCCTGAATACCCAGTGGATGGCAACTAGTTCTCATTGGACCGGTTCGAGATTTCTATCGCCTTGCATATTGCCTATTTTATCTTCTACTCTAAAGTGTTTCAGACCTTCAGTTTTGATTTAGCTACTGTCCTTCTCCCACCTCTCGCTATAGTTTGTCTAAATCAGTACATCTACCAATTAGCAGTAAAATCATCATCATTAAACCATTTATCGTTCAACTGTAGTAAGACGTGGGTTTCCTCTCAGTATGAGAAGGGTTAACGCCTTAAGCCTATAAAAAGCCTATAAGCGGTGGAATGCGACGACTTTACAAGGTAGCATAATATTTACCAGCAACACTATTGTCGGAAAATATTGTATGTAAAAATACGCTAGCATTTTCCACGAAATATGTTGTTATTTAGTTCGGCTTGTTTCACACGAACAGCGCGATTGAGGAAAAATATTGTGAAATAGTTCTAGACGCGATGCACGTGTTGAATCAGTCGCGATTACATGACCGAGTAATAATAATAATAGTAATGCCTCTTTACACTATGTTTGCGTCTTGAAAAATGTATGAGTCATTATAACAAATGTGGCACACGTGTATGAGAATGTTATGAATGCAGCTACTATTAGAAAGTTATAATATACGGCAAATAAATTCAATATTGTTCACGTGTAGTTTACAAGTATTCTTACGGGTTGGGAAGATAGGAACCGAATGTCAAATGTCCCTTTTATTACACACCTGACCTGCTACTGCATTCGTCATTCTCATCATTAAATACACGCGCGTCTATTTCGGTGGATAGATTCCGAAGACAAAATAAATTTTGGATTATAATGGTGAAGTTAATAAGTAGCTTTTTTTTTCCACTCGAATAGTTTGGTACTAGTTACGTAATCGATATACGTCGAACCGTTCAAGAAGTGCGTACATATAATGTGGAGGCTTGTAGATACTTAAGTCTATACAAAATATAGAGTCAGCTAAAATGTTAATGTTTTATGCATTATAAATGTAGTTAGGATTCATAAAGGTTAGAAAGCGCTGTGTGTACTTGCCAGTTACATTTGGCTAATGAAAATGAAAAATGAAATACTATTAATATTGTGTAATTTTATACATTATGTACGTAATCATAAAATGTATTGGATGTTTTTAATTGTTCCAAAAATTAAGGAGATATTTTTATTTTTTACCAATTATATTATTATTTACGCGACATTTACAGTTCTTGATTTGTATGACTGAGCAAGTCCAGACATGGACAATAGTTTTTGAATAGTTTTCTACGCGCAGTATTCAAGAACGCCAGTATAGACTGTGAAATTGTGCAAGTACGAGGACACGATTAGTGATGCTGGCATTTTACACTGTTTCCTGATTTGTTGATACAAACTAACCCGACTATCATAAGTGTGGACGGACAGCCAAGGACATTGTTTGATTCGTTATCATGATCAATATTTTATCGTTCCATTGTTGAACATTGATGTAATGTCAGATTCAGAAGAGTTAAGGTAACAGTCCACCGCGTTAGCCAAGTGCCACCATTAACTCTAAAGAATCGCCTCGATCGCCAAGGTATTCCTTTTTTAATTACTTCGAGCGCGCACCACTTATTCAGGTGTTGGTAGGTAGATTGAAGTAATTCGAAATACGAAAACGTATTGTGTCAATTTTGGAAGGGCGTTTTTATCAACGCATAATAAGACAACGGGTCGTGTGAGTCATTGTAAGTCTTAAGACACTACACTGTACGTGATAATCTGGTATATTTTCTTTAGTGTTAGGAATGTTCTAATATCATGCACAATTTATAACGTTTAGTGATATGTCATACCGAAGACTAGTTAAGTGAATGTCACGAACTTGAAGAGTGTTAGAGTAGTCTTGTAGATGTCTCTTTGGGATTAGGAATATTCTGATATCCTAATCGACATTTACGGTTTTGTTATATTGTTGACTGATCAACTGAACAGTACAAATTTATTGCTGAGCTTTTATATTTAAATAACTATGTGTATATCCATGTATCTGAGTCTTTTTTGTTAACTTATGTACGTGTCTTCGGACATAATAAAGCTATGTTTAAATATGTATATTTACTTATGACACTTGTGTTAGACGATTTGTGGTATTTCCTTAACTACGTCAACAACAGATCTCAACTATGCATCAACACGGCTATAGTGTATATGCACCGGTTCTACGCGTTTCATTCGTTCACGCAGTTTCACAGGAACGCGATAGCGGCCGCAGCGCTCTTCCTCGCCGCGAAGGTGAGTAATCATATATGTGGTATGACGAAAAATTGATCCTAATAATCACACCTATAATTCGCGGAAGTCAACTAGGCACGTCCCTATGGTAACGCAGTAACAATAATTATGAACCGCATAATAAGGTTTTCTAATGTTTGCATATATTTTGATTTATTTCACTATCGGTATGAAAACGACTTGCATGCCCGTATAAGGTAATATCTTCTGTGTACTTATAGGTAAAGTCAGATGGCAAGAGGGGAAGCGTATTTCTATATTGGAGGTTTTTTAATTTTTATATGATGATAAGTGGTCAGTGTCGCTGCGGACATTACATTACATTAGTATCATCAACGCGTTACCAACCCAGAAGGACTCTATCAAAGATATCTCCACACGAGGGAGACACACTTGTGGTTTGAATGATCTTTAAATCGGTAGCATTAAAAATCATTTAATATAATTACAAGATAAAAGAACAACATAATATCAATTATAATTTAGCACAGTGTGTGTCTACCTACAATTTATATATTCCCTTGTGACGCTTTTCAGTTATTTTTCTGATATAAAAGATGCGATACAGAAATGTAACGGATAATATATTATTTATATCTTATATAAAATTAGACATAGTTTCCAGGGCTCAGTACACGGCTAAAACCCAATAGGTGGACAGTTCAGGCAAAAAAAAAATAGTTCGCAACCACTAATAAAATAAAAAATAAGGCACCGAGTGAACTTCAAGGCAAAATATTAAGTCTTGTATGTTTTTTGTATGTTGCAGGTAGAAGAGCAGCCCCGCAAATTAGAATATGTGATAAAAGTCGCCCACGTTTGCCTCCACAGAGGTGAAGGAGTCACCGCACTAACCTCTGAACATTATCAAGAGCAGGTACGCTTTCAGAAGTGGTTATTTTAAGAAATTCAAGCGTTTGAGATGTTGGTAGTGTTGTTTTATATATAAGCATTCTTGTTTTAACTTTAATATTAGTATCTTTGGGTACATATTTATGTATATACAGTTATTCCGCGTTATTAGGTTGGTATTACAAGTTTTATTATTATTGTAACTAGCTAAAATTTGTTCCAGGCGCAGGACCTAGTATTCAACGAGAACGTACTCCTCCAAACATTAGGTTTCGATGTAGCGATCGACCACCCTCACACTCACGTCGTACGGACCTGCCACCTTGTCAAAGGTGAGACGCGTCCGTATGGCACGTACGCACTTTGCGTGTAGGCGCGAACGATACGCGTTTTGGCGAGAGTGTGTGGGCGCACGGTTACGTTTTTAATTTTGTTGGCGGCTTGGTGGTTTTGGAATGGTTATGGATTTTTTTAAAGTTAACTTTTGTAGTTTAATGAACGTCAGGATAGTTTAAAATATGTTTGTATGTTGTAGTTGCGTTTGATTATCACTTGTAAATATATATTTATTTTCAATAGTTACTTATAATTTTTTATATTGTCTATTATTTCCATTGATGATTGTGATTTCATCGTCTACTATGTATCTGTTAAACTGATATAATTTCAAATTTGAGGATATCGAAAAATGTCTAAATATGCAAAAAATATATTAATAAAATAGATTATTTTTTATTGATCGGTATTATTTGATTTTCATTTATAATCCTTTGCGCCCCACCCCTTACCATTAATAATACAATTTGTCCCTTAACAAAGTTCAGTTAACGTTAATTACTATAATTGCACGTAATATTCACAATATATATAATATGTATTTAATTTCCATATATACATAAACAAATGAGACAAATACTTATTACATCCAGATTAGCCCCCAATATGATGAAAAATACAAAATAACTGTTATTATTTTAAAAAACAAAAGGATACAAGTTGAAATTTGTTTTCCATTTTTTTCATACAAATGAAAATCAAACGTAAATTTTTTAAATTTAATATAACGCCACCGAACCGCATTATTATTTATGAAAAAAAAAACGTACCGTTCGTACATATAATATGAACTGGACGACCAACGGCCAAGTATGAAATTATCCCAACTGTATGAGGTATGTTTATATATATATAAACTGTACGTTTGTGTGTCATATTCATGCCCTGTCCCGCACCCCCATCACACTTGAAAGCAGCGTTGCAACTTTAAATATATAAGTGCTACTATGCAGTTACACATTTTTTTTTTCAAATATTTCCCTTTGATTTTTGTTTACAATTAATAATAAAAATATTTATAGGCGTGTTGGGAAAACAGAGTTATTAGCGTGGCATAAAATTATGCCCGATTGTGTAACACAATTATTTTTTCTTAAATTAAACTTTGCTTTCAATTTCATTTAACGGTCACATTAGCATTAAAAAATTCATATTTTGTGGTTTCCAAAAAATATTGTTAAGGATAGTTTATCAAAGTACATAATCAATAGCTTCATTAAATAAAAATGATTATTATAACATAAGCTTCATACCACATTTTACCTCATATATTCATTTTAATACGCACTTTTTCATATCCGATAATTAATATACACATATATATATTTTTGTATACAAATCAAATTGAAAATGTAATTTTTTCTTAACATATTTTTTTAAACATTCTATTGTATGTAGGATGTATTTGGATTTAATTTCCACGCGTTTAATCGCTAAGAGCTTGAAATTTCATTTATCTATTGAACATTTTGGTTTCCAGCGTCAAAGGACCTAGCTCAGACGTCGTACTTCATGGCGTCCAACAGTTTGCATCTAACGACCATGTGCTTGCAGTACAGGCCGACGGTCGTTGCTTGCTTCTGTATACATTTAGCGTCAAAATGGAGTAACTGGGCTGTAAGTTATGATTTTATTCCTAAAACTACGTTTATATTATAATCACATCACACCGTAAGCCCGTTGTAGTCCACTGCTGGACACAAGCCCGCCTTCCTTAATGAGCGCTCAATGAGAGCTCACACGACCAGGTATTAGCCGGTAATCCTAAGGCCGAGCCGCGGTATATTTTCCGGCGGCGAATTAAGATACTTCCCCACATCGCCCTGAAAGGCAAGATGGATTTTATAGATTTAAATTTTAATAGAATCTATATAAAAATATGATTTTTTAGTAAATCTTTCATATGTTTTTTGTTCAACGAAATAAACTTAATAGATTTACAAAATTTTCGACCTTAAGGGGCACACCGACTTTAAAAAAGGCGATTTTTGGGAATTAAAAATACTACAAAATTTTAAAATGTTACGGGTATATTTATAAATATTTTACGAATAAACAGTAATATTTTTGAAGAGAAAAATATAATATTTTTTGACTTACACGCCGACGGCGCTAAAAAAGGTCCTCTGGTGTTGCAGTGTTTCTGGCTTTTTCGTGGATGAAACCTAAAAAAAATCCCAATAAACTAGAAGATATTGTCCATTCAAGGACCTCTACGGTCGAAAAAAATCAAAATTGCCAAAATGCCGGCGTATTTAAAAAAATGATTGAATTTTACCCAAAATTTTAAGTCTTTTTTGGCCTGCCAAAATTCGATTTTTGATCAGACCAAAAAACTGGTATGGTCCATTGTATGGACAACTATATACAGAACATGCAGAAAAAAAAAGATAGATATCGAATTATTTGTCTCCGAGTAATCCATGCAGCACATTCGAGAAAGTGCTGTTTCGAGAAATACTCGTTTACAAATAAAATGATCGTTTTACAACTTATCTGGTATTCCAGGCCCGTCTAATTCATCTTCCTCTTCTTCCAAAAGTAATTGTGCAAATGTGCGAAGCTTGCCCAAATGTATGTCCGATAAACTTCGCATTTTTTTTGCTATTGATCTGTGTCTGGGAACATCAATAGTTCCTTTTTTTATTTAAATACGGAGATTTTTACGCATGCTCAGTAAAATAAAACGTGCTAACTTATGAAGGGCTCGATGCAACGGTCACAATAAAACTAAATATACATATATATCTAGCTCCATAAATAAGTGACGTGCTAGTAAACGAAACGTTTCTCTAGATTACTATATGGATATATTTCTGTATACCTGAAAGCCTACAATAGAAACCGGAATCGTATTACAATCTTTGGGAGACGGCAGACTCCGAACAATATCTCAGGTACATGCCGTACCTAATGCAACTATCTAACCGCCGAGCGGCTACTATTTAAATGACTGTAACTCAATAACTATTTGAGATATCAATTTAAAATATTTGTATGTTATTTTTAACGGTATAACCGATCGAAATATGAAAGAAATAAATTTTTTTTTTATTACACCCTAGGTGTGTCCCTTGAGTTGCAATCTATTTCATCCAAAATAATCCTCCATTCTAGAATATTCTATATGTACCCATCAACTCTATTTAGGCAAATACCATAATTATATGCAATAATTTTACAATGGTTAAAATTGGATAGAATAGTGTAATTTTTGTGATCAACATCATCTGCTATTATTTGGCCTTTTTAATGTGGTAGAATGGCTTGACTTTTTCATAGATCTGAAAATCTCTGGATACAGTATTTTGTCAAAAAATTTCATTTATATGCGCAATCTTGTAGATAGCTCAGTCGCACGAGGGCCGACAGTGGTTCACGTACGTGGACCGCAGCGTGACCTCGGAGCTGCTTAAACAGCTGACCGCCGAGTTTCTGCACATCTTCGATAAGTGCCCCTCGAGGCTCAAACGGAAAATGATGACCATGTCCAACAATAGTAAGTTCTGTGTCACTCAATCAGTCGTATTGCCAATTCCTAGACTATACATCTCACTTACCATCAGATGAGATTGTGGTAAAACGTGAGAATATCACTATTTAAAAAAATAACATTCTGTACAAACATCATCTGGTCCCGAAATAAGTAGAGTTTATGTTATTGTAATCAAATGGGTGAAGTAACTTCACGCCTGTAATCCCCGAAGAGGTAGGCAGAGGAATGTAGAACATT
>DWFO01006147.1:0-10075 GCA_018246595.1 Mimoniades nurscia nurscia
TCGTGATATCTCTCCACCTACCGCCGTTAAAGAATTGAATGTTTTTATCGGTTTTTTTTAATTGTGCTCGTGCCGCTGATAGCAGGATTGCGTGCTTCGATGCCACGGGAGCCGCGGCCAGGCCGGCGCAGTGCTCGTAGCGACATCTCTGTGCGAGTGCGTCGCACAGCTCGAACAGAGCCTCCGCCCTGTGGCCACCAGACGGCAGTCATACCTTACCATACAGTAGTTAAATGAAGAATTTTACACCCAAACACAATAAATATTCGTTTGTTCCTATCCATAATACAAATACTGGTTCTGTGCGGTAATCGAACCCGCGACCGCCAGCGCTGCGCAGTTCGCTGAGCACTGCGCCGCCGCCGGGCCAGTCAAACTAACGCGCGCCTATCCTATCGCGTATCTGACCGCGGTCACGTACCGCCTCATATCTACTCCGGCCGACGTTTAATACTAATCGTCACACCGCCCTGTAGCGCGCTGCCGCCGCGCGTCAACACCCTATCACACCGTCTGGGACCCTATTACATTAGATTTTTTTCTGTACATTCTACTTTGTACATTGTACGTTTTACAGTGGTTAGCGATTTCAATTGCTGTGCCGGAGATGGTGCGTTCGATTCTCCATACAGAACAAATATATGTGTGTGTGTGTGTGTGTGTGTGCGTGCATGTGTGTGTGTGTGTGTAGTGTGCGAGGGTTCGTTTTGTATGTTATCATGATCAACGCTATCACAGCTCCACGCAGTGTGTCTCGTTTAAAAATATTGTTATGGTACCTGACTCGGATCGCCCCGGGGTACTGCGCCGGGGGTATTGTTACACAAGTTTTCCTGTTCACTAATTGTTTACAAATAACAAGTATAATAACATTTCTTGCCCTTAAACATGTAAATTCAAAATCAGTATTTGATTGTTAATTCTTTACTGATTTCTGAGGTGCTCACGCCGTGATCGTATAATTTTTTGGTTACAATGTCATTTAAGTATCCATTTTTTACTAGTACTAGTACTCTCTTAGGGGGTTGAAAACTAGCATAGGTTAGATATCATTATTATCCTGCCTCCGTCCACCGCTGGACGCAGGTCTCCCCCAATGAGCGCCCTTCTGACCTTTTATAAAGGGTTTGCGCACGTAATCCGCACACGGGGCATTCCGGCCATGCGGTCCGGACACGTAATCCGCACACGGGGCATTCCGGCCATGCGGTCCGGACAGCGCAAGGCTTCTCACATAAGCACATACATATTTCATTTATCTATTTAAATTAACACTGGCGAAGCCAGTTTCATTATTTGAATGACATTTTATATTACGCTTTAAGATCTATCCCTAGCAAGGTATTTAGGTACATGAAAAGTGTCGCGAAGTTCTCGACTAGACCATTATGAGTTCGTCTCCGCTGGATCGTTAATTGGGAGCCGCCGATACATACCGCCGGACTTCCTCATTAGCCACTATCCGCCCCTGGCCCCGCGCCCCGCTGCGTTGTTGACCCAACGTACCGATCGTTTGGAGATATCGATGTATCCGACCGTTTTTGAAGCGTCTCAACGTATTTTAATGACACTTCGCAGAGTATCTAATTGGCGTATTTATTAGTTTGCTTGTCGGTTGTTATTGTTGATGTTGTTGATGTTGTGGAATATAGGAAAGCTCGCGGCGAGTGAGTCAACTATTAAAATGTAATTAAAAATTTAATAGGCACTCAACATCATCATCTTATTGCAGTCCACTGTTGGACACGGGCCTCCCCTGAGGGGTTATGCCCATAGTCCCACCGCTGGTCATGCGGGTTAGGGGTCAGGTCAGCGAGTGAATGTTATGCGTACAGTTGGAAATAAGTAATTCCGTGCGTCGGCGGAACACTGTGGCCTGCAGTCTGTCCGGGCGGTGGGTTCTATGGCCGTGAAAGTGTGTGGCCGTGAAAAGAAGTGTGTATAAAATTAATATGTATAAATGTAGTCCATGAGCAGTCTTCTTGCCGTAACATGGATTCTCTCATCAGGCCTACTTTGCGACTAGATCTGATGGACGTATGCAGAATTGTGCTGACAATAAGATATTTATCACTACGTCATTCTATTTATAAAGTTGCGACATATTACGAAATTAATACACGGCACACATAACTGATCACAATATAAACAAACGATATTATAACACAAATAATGTGATATTAGAATTTGTTTTCTGTTGTCATAATTATAATGCATTGTTACGCAGATACCACGCTTGTTAAATACAAAAAATCAATTGGTACGACGCAAAATGTCGGAGAACATTTTCATAAACAAAGTAGCTATTAGATTCGCGAACAATATCTGCGTGTTGTTGACATACGTGGGCACGTTCGCACCGCTGCCTTTTTTTGTATTTATACATAAGTAGATACGTGTTAGAATTTACGTTGGGCCAACATGTGATCAAACGTTTGTGTCATCGCATGTTGTATGACGGATTTATCTGAGTATTATAATCTATAAAACTGTGCTTAGAAATAAATAAATACAGTTTATTATTACCTGTTCGGTGAACATGATACACCTTGTGCGTTGTTTGAAATCAAATGGCCGTGTTAGAATCGTCGCAAAATTTATTAATATTGTTATTCTCATCATCTATTATATGTATAATATTGTGACTTTTCACAAGAACGTGCGGGCTCGAGGCAGTCGGACATGTGGCTTCACCATCAGCTGATTCGCACGTTGTACTTGGATATTATCATCAGTGTGATTGCGAAAATGTCTATACTATCAAAGTGTGAAAGGGAGATTGCTGGGTATCGTACAAAAATTATTGTGTCTGACAAGTGACAAGGGCGACACTGGAGGCGTGTGCCGGCCGACGCGGCGAAGCGTGGATTGACGCTCAGTTACGTCTGTCGAATTTAAAAACTGTTGTAGACTTTTGCGACGGTGGCTTCCTTCATTGTATTGAGGAGAAAAATATCATTTTCAAAGGCACAGACAGGGTAATGTCAATGATACATGCCAGGAACTGCACCGATCAATTAAATAACCACCAAGCTCGGGTAGCCGTGCGTCGTCTCACTGCAGTCCACCGATGGACAGAGGTCTCCCCTGAAGGGTTGACGTTCAGCTGTTTCTGCCCCCTGTTTTTCGTTGCATTCATAAGTGTGTAATAATTAAATATTCCAAATGTTAAATGCACCATGTTAAATGCAAATTGACCTCGTTGGTTGTGTTGGTTGCAAGTGCGACTGCCGAACGGGAGGTCCTGGATTCAATTCACGGGTCGGGCGCTACTAAATTTTCTTATTTAGATTTTCTGGTAGTGGCTCGGAGTCTGGATATGTGCCCGATGCATGGCAATAGGCTCACCACCTATTCCATAATAGAACGTAAAAGTAACTGGTGAAACGTGGGAGTGTTCTACATTCCTCTGCCTACCTCTTCGGGGATTACAGGCGTGATGTTACTTTAACCTATTTCTTCCCAAGCCTCGAAGTAATTGGTCTATTTGTTCAAATATATAAATTAAGGTCATAATACAATACAAGTAATCGTAACATCAATATTCCAATATAATTTGTTCAAAATAGGTTCATGACAACACTTTTTACACGTCAAAATGAAATTACCACCGCTTTAGAAAATGCCTCTCTATGGAGAAGAAGCGACAGAAGAAACGCCATAGGTGTGCTTCTGCATCTTTTTAAAATAAGCACTTATGTTGAGATATAAATTATAATTTTACACCTTAGAACTATAGCAACTCATTTCCAAACGTTTATGTCTTGCATGTAATCTGCAACTGAGTAGGCCTTTTAACATAATCGAAGATTAATGAATTTCTTGAATTTACAAACTCGCGCCCGTAATCCCCTAAGAGGTAGGTAGAGGAAACTAGCACACTCCCAGGTTTTACCAGTTACGTTTACATCCCACTATGGAATAGGTGGTGACCCTGTTGCCATATACCGGCACATTTCTAGACTCTAAGCCACTACTAGAAAATTTAAATTAGGAAAATCCAATAGTGCCCGAGCCGGGAATTTAATACAGGACCTCTCGATCAGCAGTCGTGCTTGCATCCAACACAACTAATGAACTTTTGTTAAGAAATTTAAAATCAAATAAAAAAAAATCTGGACTCTGTACCAGCATGTCCTATAAATATGATAATAAAGATTTATGTACACGTTTTAAAATAAAAAACAATAGCAATGGTAAGAAAGTTATTTTTTTTTAAATTATCTTTCTATTTTTTTAATATATTCTTACTGAGCCTTTTTGCGTGTGATAAAGTATAAATGCTGGCTCAATCTTTTGAAAACTCATCTACTAATTAGGTCGAGGCGTGAGGTATTGGTGATGTATTCAATAAAGTTCATTAAGAATTTAATGAGGTGCGCAGATGCGGATTTTCTTTTCAATTTTGCTAAGCAAGTTAATAATAATACGACTTACGTAAATAACAATTCGACTTTGCACAGTTTATAACGAGTTTGTTTATGGTCTGTGATGTAGTGTTCGTCTCATGACTCATCCCCTTAGACGTATGTCTTAATGACGGAGGGTCGTGAGTGCACTCGAGAGCACACATCTTCAAGAGACGACGCTCTTGGCGAATGACGTGGTTCCCAACCCATTTGTTGACAAGGTTATATATTTCTCTAACCAGTAACGAATTACAAGCCGAAATCGGGTAAACATCAAATATAGTTGTAAAATGTGTACCGACATATTTTTAGATTATGCTTTATGTAGGGTGATATTTATACTTTCATATATATTGTTGTATATTTATTTTAAAATTAAAAAACATAACTTCATGCCTGTAGTCTCCGATGAGGTAGGCAGAGGAATGTAGTACATTCCCATCTTTCCACCAATGCGATTAAATCGACTCCGAAAAATTCAACGTGTCTAAATAATTTCTTCCATCGATAAACATTTATTCTGATAGTAAGCAAGCAAGAATGAACGCAAACATAATCTGATTTATACCTTAGCTGAGGTGTAACAAGACGGCTTCGTTGCGTAATTGTCTGTACAATTTATTGTTTTCTTCTGCGCGAGAAAAGCGAGTTACGTAACGATTAGCTGGCGATTTGAATTTACTATTAGAGTCGGGAAAATTAAGCAAATACATAAAAGTAACTTCACGCCCGTAATCCCCGAAGAGGTAGGCAGAGGAATGCAGAACACCCCTACGTTTCACCGGTTACGTTTACGTCCCACTATGGAATAGGTGGTGAGCCTATTGCCATGCATCGAGCACATATCCAGACTCCTAACCACTACTAGAAAATCTAAATTAGAATTTTTTTGCAGTGTTCGACCCGGGAATCGAACCCGGGACCTCCCGATACTACACTACAGTCCTCTCCTCCCTATACTACAGTCCTCTACCTACCTCTTCGTTCATTACGGGCGTTATTTTACGTAAACTCATATATTTTCATTGATCATTCATACAAAAGCAAATTATCAAATCGTTCACCAGCATATACTATAATATTTACTCTACGAACGTTAAACATGAGGATAATTTCCTCGGCGGGCCCGCAGTAATAATGTGCGATTATTAAATTTTGAAGAGTTTTTTTAGAGTTCGCGTCCACGCGGTCTCGCGGGAATTATTTATTAGCCGGTCCCAGGCGGGTATAAAACGAAATTTATTCTACAGTTTTTACTCAACGTCCAATCGAGTAATAAATAAAGTTACTAAGAGGTTTTTACTGCAACGCCTAAAGGACATGTGACTTGATGGTCATTTTTAACTGCTTGTACTCGTATATTATGGAATGTATTCGGTGTCGTAAAACAATATCGTGTCACTGTCGTCTTTATTCCGCCAGCTTTGGCCGCGGCTCTCGTGCCCCGGTGCGCAGGATTAAGTCTCAAGTCTGTCCATCCACGCTTGTCAACAGTCCGCAGGCGGGTCCATTTATTAATTGTACCTTTGCTAAATGTACATCTTCTTCTTCTTTTCAAAATGTACATTCTTAAAGATCGGTACATTTTTATGTTGTTATAACTATATTTATTAAATGTTGTGTATTTAGTACTAGCCTTGACTAATGAGCTGGGTCCTATGGCTCAAAGTAAATTGTACCCTCAAAGTAAATACTTGTATAACTAATACGAATGTTTTTTTTCTGAATCTGAATGTGTATTAATGTGTATAATATATTCGTGTAAAAATATATGTAATGTATCCACTGTTCGGTTACAATAACATATTATATTTAGTTTGCGATGAGATGACGGCGTGTGAACTCGTCCCAATATTAAGGTATAATTTTTTATATTGAATGAGACTTGCAAGCTTCTGCCCACTCCGTTTTATAGCCCGAGTAATCGCAAGTATCACTGACATTGTTCTATTAACCAAATACAATTAGCTTGCTAACTAGAAACACTCAGTTTAGCAGCCTCTCATCGCGCTACAGACCAAAAGGTAATAACGTAAGCACTGAATGAGGACAAAGACAGCGAGGAGACGTCCTACTCGTATATCCCACAGTGAACTGGCAAAGACTGAAGAATGGATGAAAACTTTACTATTCTCTCTTTCAAAGAAAAAATAAGAAAAAACAGGTACCGTGTAATAATGTGGTATTATTAATATTTGAACAGTTTTTGCCGCTTCGCCTGTGAGCGCTTCTTTAGAATTATTTATATGCCGCGGCTGCTCGCGGACCAAATAAAATTTATCTGACGGTTTTTACTTGACAACAGCTCCGGTAATAAATATTACTCCCAGCGGTTGCACGCCCGCGCGCCAGTTAAGTCTCAATGCTCGAGTCACTTCAGCCTTCTTCCACACGGCATCTCATTGCAGCACTTGTAGCCTACCGAGTGCTTACTGTATTGTGGTCGCCATGAATACGAGCACCTACGTACAACAGACGGAACATTAAAACGCTTTTTATCACGAAAAATGTAGAAGAAATAACATTAAGAAAACTGTATACGTTGTTACGAAAACATATTATGATTTAAAAAGATGAAAAATCTCTTTCAATTTTTTAATAAAATTATGGAATGTTCTGTTTACAATTATATCCACAACTAGTTGTGTCCGCGACTTCGTCCGCGTGGAATTCTAAAATGAAACTAGCCAAAGTTAAGCTACTCCTTATTACATCAGCTATCTGCCACTGTCCAGCCGTTCCAAAGATTAGCTGGAACAGACAGACAAAAATTGTAAAAAATGTTCTTTTGGTATATATACCGTGTATTCATACATAAATATGTATTTAGTAAAAAGCGGTTATTTTTATATTACAAACAGACACTCCAATCTTATTTATCTGTACCTATGTATGTATAGATTACTAGTGCGAATAATATTTCACGATATTCACGTGAACATTCAATTGAATAACAGATATTTAAATATATTCAGGTAACGCGGTTTGCTATCGAACTGTACAAAATGTGTCGTCACACTGATATAAATGATAAACGTTGCAGTTTTTATATGCATAGTGGATCAAACGAGCAAGCGACGGTCGCAGCGGGCCTCGGGCGCACACGATCCGGTCGATTCGTACAGAGGGGCTTCGATCTCGTCCCATAAAAATCGGTCAAAATATAGATTAAAAAAACTCGGACCGTGATCGGACGTTGCTTTTCGCACTGCTTTCGGTTCATGCAAAATCGTATGCGTCTAGTAAATCAAACATTGTAAAAGACATTTTTACAACAACTCGTAATCGTTTATGTCGTTGAATGAGTCATTTTAATCGGCGTCAACTTTTGACATACATACGAATTGTTCGGTTACTTCGGTGCGTCAATGTTGTGATTCGAATTAGTGGCTCGCGTAGGATGAAGAGAAGTCAGATGACGGAAATCTGACGGAGTGAGTAAGCTGCTTTACAAAAAGTTCTACGATATAATGCGGAACCGCTCTCAGTATTCGGTGTTAATGGTTGGTAATAATGAGCATAACTGGCAATAAGACTTAACGGATTGAATATCAGGATGATTATTGGAGTGAGGTTAGTACTTGGGCAGCTGGTAAAAGACAGAGAGCGTCCTTCTCGACGTTTGTAACAAGTGGATTTTTAAGCGGAGTAAATAGAAATTTACGCTTTGTATAAATCTGTATAGATCTGTAAATATAGAGATATTTCGCACTCGATGCGGTTGAAGTCCCGCGGCGCAGCCAGTCGTGGTACACTCCACGCGGCGCTCAAGTAGATTGGGCGATATATGTATGTATAAATGTAGGCCTAATGGATTCTGCTGCCTTGGCGTTTATTACTATATTAAAGAGGCGAGGTCGTTGCCCGCACAAAGGAGTTGCAAAGACCTTTATCTAACCATTAAATATTTGCATTAAGTTTTATCACTATTGTGTTGTCCAAAGAATAGACAATAAAATATTGCATCTGGTTCTTAATACACCTTACAGCTTAGCAGTTACAGCCTAGGCTTAGAATTCGGTTTCAAAATGCAGATGCCTTTGGTTTAAATCCTGGCGTCCACCGCCGTACACAAAACGTGCATTTTAAAAATTAATATCACTAACTGCAACGGTGAAACAGAACAGGAGCTTACTGCACCACAATATTCGCCGAGGCTTCAGAAGTCACCAACTTACATCTTTTCATTCTGAGATTAAACAAGTATCCAGCAGTGAACAGGACTGGTCAGGATAACGCTGACGGAAGGTTAATTATAAGGTAAGGCTTATAGCGGGGTGACTCGGGTGTATTGTTGTGTTACATTAGACTGCCTCGTTAGTCATATTGGTTGCAAGGGCGACAGCCGATCGATTGGTCATGGATTCAAATGCCGGGTCGAGAACTACTGGATTTTTATAATACAGGTTTTTTAGTAGTGGTTCTGAGTGTACATGCGAGTATATATCCGTTGTATGACAATAGGCTCACCACTTATTTCATAATGGTAAACGGAACTGGCGAACGATAGGAGTGCGCTAGACTCCTCTGCCTACCTCTGCGGGGATTACTGGTGTGATGTTACGTTTATTCCTATTAATTAAGTTGTATAATCACATTCATATTTTGTGGCATGCCGTATACAATAACATATTCACAAACATCATCAGCACGCTGTTTTGTCTTACTCCTGGATTTAGTACCATTTCGTCGGCTACTTTTTCATTTTTGTCACGACTCAAAGAACATTACGGAAAACTCTCAGGCCGTGATATTTCTTCACGATTTCCTCCTTCACCGTTACAGACATTTAGAAATGTCGTACTTTCTTATATATGCGTCTATATAAATATTTAATCTTCAAAATGTCGCCCTGATAATGACAAAATTACAGCAAAACAGACAACAGTCATACGAGATCACTTCATCTGTTGTATAATTAACTACCACGTGGTTACTGCAGTAGACCACATGGGCCCTCAAGAGTCCACTGCCACGGTTCACCAGTACACACATACCTCTCTGTTCCTCCAAAGAAGTACAAGCCACGTGGTATATTGACGTCATAAAAGGAAGCCACTTTGCAACGATGAAAACAACAAGCTGTAGTAGTTTGGGCTCAGCGGTGATAAAATAGTTAGGTAATCATTTCCATTTTAAATCTTTAATAGACATGCAAGGAGATGTCCTGACTGACTAACTTATTTTATAAATATTTATTTGAATGTTTCAATTTGTGTTTCTGAGTAGAAACTTCGCTGACTAGTATAGCCATGTTACGATCGAGTACCTCACATAATAACTACATCTGTTACCGTTCTCAAGTAGATGCCGTCATTTCATTCTATGTAGACGCAGATATCTACGAGCTGCACGAGACCAAACCTGCTTAGTATGTTATAGTATATAGTATATTAGTATGGTAGTGATATACCATGCTCCAACAAATAACGTTGTTGATATACAAAGCACAAAGCTAATATTTTAACGTAACTTCACGCCGGTAATCCCCGAAAGGGTAGGCAGAGGAATGCAGAACACTCCCACGTTTCACCGGTTAAGTTTACGTCCCACTATGGAATAGGTGGTGAGATTATTGCCATGCATCGCGCACATATCCAGACTCCGAGCCACTACTAGAAAATCTAAATTAGAAAATTTTGTAGTGTTCGACCCGGGAATCGAAC
>DWFO01006148.1:0-10073 GCA_018246595.1 Mimoniades nurscia nurscia
TGAAACGTGGGAATGTTCTACATTCCTCTGCCTACCTCTTCGGGGATTACAGGCGTGAAGTTACTTTTTTTTTTATTTTTATAAAAAACATTTTTAATTCACATACCTACTGTAAAGAAACATTTCCTAATGACATAAAATATACAATAATGGGAGCAATTAAATTGTCCTACACTCGTATAACTATTAATATAATGTTATAACTGACATTAAACAGTTACAAACGTTATAGATAAATTTAATAATATTCTAACGAAGATCATTATCAGTCCGTTGTTACTCTCCGACCATTAAAACACAAAACATGAGTTTAGCGTCTTTTATGAATATTTTTTTAACCAAAAGTAGTTTATATAAGCTTACAGGAGTGCGACGGCCCGCTGTAAAATATAAAAATAAATAATCAAAAACAAATCATAGCAATTAAACATCTTAATTTTATTTTTGAATCGACTGGTTTGATTCCACAATGGATTCCAACAGCTGGCGGATTCCGATAGCGGACAGACCCTTTACACTAGTTGCAGAATCGTTTGAATATTCGTATACAAACTTATACCACCTTTTATCGTTGACCACAGTTGTGGTTTTAAAACGATAAATGTTAAATCATCATTATTTACGTACTGAAGTTTTTCACTTAATATACCTAGATATTACATATAAACTATAAAAAATAAAAAAACATGAAAAATATCAGTTGTGTACCAGCACAGGAGAACATTGCGAGGAAATCTGCACGCTTTAGAGTTCTTCATACTTTTAAGACATGTGAAGTCGATTCATATGTAGTCAGCGTAAGTTATGAGCATAACGCTTCGCACGTTGAAAAGAGATTCGAGTCCAAAATATGAATGATAATAGTGTTGAAAAAATGATGATACAAGAAATAACCAATCTAAAGATATTTTCAAATAATTTTATGAAGATACTAAGATATCCTTCCACTTAGGATGCGAAAGTTTTAAACAGATTTATATGCGAGTTAAATTTTTATTGTAAGAGCAAGCACATTTCAAATGGAACGTAGCCAAACCGCTGCATGATCCATCATGCACGGCTAACAATGTGCATGACAGCCTACGTGACTGCAACTCTTGAGCGTCTCTCATCCAACGTCTCATTTTAAGAGCCGCCTTGTAATATTAAACACGTTAAATATTATATCATCCAGAACTTGCAATTTAGTTTTTTCAGCTCATCATTATTATCATCATCATCATCAATCTTTTGTCGTTCACTGTCAGACACGATCCTCATCTCGGAATGAGAATGGACAGGACCATAGTTTTATGTCAGGATTAATAAATTTAATTTAAAAATTGTTACTGACTGGCCAGATCATGTCAGGTTACGCAAAACACTAAAGTAAGATTTGTGTAATAATTTTAATAATTTATTTCAGTTAACAATTAATAATAGTAATGTTTAAAATTGTTATACAAAGCACTGATTTATCAAAATAAATCACAGTATAAAGAATTCATTATAACACATTATGGTCGTATATGTATGTATAAGTTAGTTAGTGAGGTAGATTCTGTCAAAAGTGAATTTACTTCTAATTGTAACTGAACTCCAAATGATGGGATAACTATAATGGCCGTTGCACCGCAGGCCACAGCTTGCGAACTGCAACTGAAACTTGTGAGATAAACTGCTTGCAACATCCTCGACTAACGAGCAGTGGCATTCGTGCCTAGTGTCTGTATGATTGTAATTAAACGTATAACATATGTATTTATCTATGTACTCATCTAATTCTTTACATTGATACTGATTAACTGGGATTTTCGTATAAATACTGGAGTTTATTTGGAGATAGGGTTCTTTTAAGTAGTTGATCATTTGAGTCATGTGTATGCTAACTTATTTTAAGCCTAATAGTTAAGAATTTAGCCTAATAGTAGCGACGATAACCTAATAGTTAAGAATGTAGCCTTCCATTGTGAGGGTCCTGTATTCATATCTTGTAAACAACAGAGCGACCTTTAGTAAATAGCAATATTTGGCGACGTTCTTGATAATTATCAGAACTAATATTATTACGGCCTAAGACTTGAAATTTTTTTTAAATGCAAATTTTCAGGTTTATAGTACCTCAATACTGTAAGAAAATACTGTAAGATGATAAATGAACGAAAAATACAATAGGTACTTGTTCGGAACGGATGTGAATGGACCGAAGGAGTATCAAAGCAGCTTCCCATGAAAAGGAGGACGAAGCGCGGAACGAGAAGAAAAAACGCCTAAAATCAATGTAAAAACTTTTGTCGGTTAGAAACGATTATAGAAAACTTTGGATAGATTTAGCACTAAACTGATGATAATGTAGGGTAATTTTAACGTCATGTATAAAAATGAAACAAATAATAACAAAGTAGGTGCATTGAGCTGAACAATAACAATATAGCAAATGCTTTATACTTTACAGCAATTACTCATAGAACAAAGTTTAACACAGCAGCATAATTTATAAAAAAATCCACCTAAACATATTTCAGTTCAAATATTAATAGCTTAAAAGTATTGTATCCGCTAAAACGTTTTTGAAGAAAGGTCCATAACAATAAACGTTCGGAAACTGTTCGGAACATCTTTCATCGGGACAATAGTAGCATCTTCAATAGTCAAAGTATTGAGAAAAAAGTATTCAAAAATGAATGAATATACAGCATTTATATCTACCATTATACAAAACAATGAATAACGTCAGACTGGGCATGTTTTTAAGGTTAAACTTGTATAAAAAGAGATTGAGCGAAGGAAACATCATACAATACATAAAGAAATCAATAATATTGAAAACGAATATCGGCTACGATAAGAGATGGCAGCACCTGTAGGTTGAATAACATAAGCCTTCATATTTTTTCTACACTTACTCTATCTAAACACTCGGAGATAAGAAGGAGCGATTTATGATACTTTTCAATAATAATATTAAGTTCATGAACCATAGACTGGCTATTAAATATAGATGTTGATAATATCAGCCCATACATTAGCGGCTACTTACTATATGTACCTTAAATTACGTGGCGGGTTGTACCTGAGTATCTAAATTAAAAAACTTTGTTGTATAAATCTTATTACTCCTATTTTGTATATTAATTTATATTTTGGGGTAATGTTAATATAATTATATACAACCATGCTGTCAAAAAAGGTACTTTTTTCTTTGAATATTATTCACTAAGCATAAAAATGAAAGCGATCCTAATTTCGACAAAAAATATACTTTTTATTATTGTAGCCTAAATATAAATGTTATATAGAAATAGAGAACTTGTGATATTTGTATAACACAGTAAAATAGAGCCTTAACTTTCTAGTTCTAAACTGTAAAAGGGAGCCCAGTCGTCCAGTAATTGAGTTTGTCTGTCCGACTCCAACACTGAATAGGGGTAGGTGGCGCCTGTCTTCTCAGAAAGCGAACAGTATTATTCAATAGAGTTTACTCTAAAAAATACTATGCAGACGCTTGGAATAAATAGCTTTAATGTTACAGCTTGTTCAATTTTGTAATTTTCATTATCAACTAGAATTAGTCAAATTATATAGAAACATTAAAACCAAACTAAAACTAAAAGAAGTGAGTAGAAATCTATTAGCTTCATTTAAAAAGAGCCTTGCGCGCAGATGAATCTTGTCTGTACATGACAAAGAATGTTCCAGAAGAACGAACAAATACACGAGTATCTGAGCGTAAAACCAACATGGCAAATAAAAACAACAAATTTCCCGAAAGTCCACAAAGCCCGCCGAAATTAATACTGGCAAAGAAAAATATGGACAGAATCCATTAGTGGAGACCGTGAGCGTTCTGTTCCCCTAAATCAGTTGCGGGAATCAAAAATACTGCCTCTAATATTTGCCGGTACACAAACAGACGTGGAATGAAAAGTAATTAAAGCCCCTTGACTCCGCTGATTTGTGGTTTCGTTTATGTTTAGGCTTTTGATACACATACACACTCGTACATGGGTCTGTGCCATTTGTGAAGTAACTACAAGCGTGACTGGTGGTTAGGTTAGCTGGGTGTGTTTTGGTTTTGGTGTAGACAATGACATTGTTACGCCTTGAATCCTTTAAGAGATCGATTAATTATGTATTCATTTCAGATGTTTTGCCAACTCGCTTTGACCTCCTACCTTAAAACGAATCTTAAACTTCTTGTAAAATATGTTCTGATGATAATGATATTGATTATGATGGCTTACTATGTTATTTGAATGAAGAAGTTCGTGTTCATTATATTAGGAAGCATGAACTTGAATGACATTATTTCTATTTATGCTTTGGTAAATGTATAGACTAATCCCAATTGTCTGTCTGGACAATAACCCTCATTCTTTGTTAGATATGTTCTGCTCTGGAAGTAATAATGCGATTATAATAATGTGGATAATATAAAAAGGTTTTCATCAGTCCATTCATTTAGTTGAACATTGGTCCTTTAGTTTCTCTTTTATGGCTATTATTAATTTTATGTTATTATGGTGACGTGACTGAAATTACAATTTTGAATGCTTTTATTTTATGTTTTAGATAACTGACAATGATGCAGATAATTTTTCATATTAGTGTACGTATAGGAAGATAGGTTTGCAGTGCAAAAAGAGAGTAGATCTAAAAATAATTAAAGTACAATTATCAAGTAGCCCGCGGCTGATATCTACTATCACGGACCGAAAAAGCAGGGATATCGTCCTAAAGGTTGAATTACATTAAATTGAATTACGTTTAATTGAATTACGTTCGATATACATATATGTATATGTTATGTATTAACCAGTTGGTTTAATATTTGACATGTCATTAGGACTACGCTGCTTATGATTATGTCTGATATTAGAAAAGTTGATACCACATCTTAGTGATCGTAGTAGGTAGTATTTATGTGGTGGCCTTGTCATATCTACTGTCGTAAACGTAACTAACGTTGAGTAGTCTCAACACCTTGGTCTACGTTGTTCATATGACCATACATTGTATTGCTTCTATAAAATAACATTAAGTATTTTGAAGATATCGAACTTTTTTCATATTTAGCATGCAATTTTAAAAAAGCTTATTTTTATATTCCGCTGGTTCGGCAATAATGTAACTTGCAAAGATGGCACACTGTCGTCTGGATAAGGTAAGGGCACGTTATCAAGATCGGTATCGATCGCTGATTTAAGAAAACAATTTTTAGTGAAACAGCTGTTACAATTGACAAAAATCTTGTTTTACAACAGTGTTCTAATGTGTCGATGTGGATTTAAGTAGCACGTGGATTAATAATAACAATAATAACATCTATCCACAAGTTTCCAAAGTAAGCATAGCCTATGTTATGGTAATCGGACAGCTGTAAACTACAGATTTATTATTTATTTATTCATTATAGTCATGCCAACAAGGTGAACACTATCACAGCGTATTTGAGAAATATTCATATAATATAACAATTACATAAGTGTCACCCTAATTATAGGCACGAACTGCTTGCACCAACAACAGCAACTAAACATTATAACATTGAGTTTATTCTAAATTATACAGTATAAAAGAAATTAATTAATCTACACCTAATAACCCTGAAACATAAGTATACTCGTATGTACCTACATCTTTTTAATACATAACTATTTGGATCTAATCGGACATAGAACCAAATTAAATATTCATGCTAATCACACAATTTGCCTTTAATGGCAATCGAACCCACCACCAGCTACAAATTCTGCACCCACTCCACCACCAGGATTAAAACGTAAACACATTTATCGATACAATAACAATCCGCTGATGCTTCATCGCGTAACCGTTCGTCGTGAGACAATTTTTGGTAGCTTCGTATATCGATTACATCGTCCGAGTGTATCATGTTTGTTGATATGCGAAATGAAAAGTTACTCGCTTTCCATTGCCTCGAGCGTCGCTGCAGTTAGAATGGAAGTTACGTTGGAATATTCTGAGGATATCCATTCAAAGATAAATTGCTTCTGTAGTGGAGAGTGAATTTTGGTATTCGTCTGCCTTACGCTATAACAAGTAAGATTTTTGGTGGACTGCAGTAGAATTTGGTAACAATGTAAATGTTTTTAGCCTAAATGCTTTGCTGTTCTTCGCGATGCACGAGAAATGTTGTGAGAATACGCTTAATTTGAATGATTCTGAACTTTTCATGAACTGAACAGAATCACGCCTTTGTTTACTGAAGGGATAGTCAGCTCGTGGAAGCGTAATACACTTTGAATTCTACGTTCCATCATGAAATAGGGGGCATATGTTTAAAGAACATATAAATTAAGTACCTATATTAAAATTGACGCTCTTAGATAATTGGGAGGAATAAATGAATATTGTAAGACCCCCGGACTTTTATAAAAAGCCTAATCTTTACGCCTGTGAAGAGTAGCCCAGATATAACAATCTAAACATCAGCTCTTTAATTAAAGTTTTCACCACTCACCACGACAACCTTTTTTACCACGGTGCAATTGTTATTAGAAGAATTTGAGTTTCACTCTGGGCACTATATACATAGCACTATATACATAGTACAATCGCTGGTCCATGTGTAATGGCGTATACTAAGCTTAATCATATTATTTCGCAGAAGTTGCAATGTTTTTATAGCCGTATTAGAATAGGACAGATGCTATCAGCAATAAGGCTATTAATAGGTCTTTACCTGCTGTCATGTTACTAATTTATATTAACTAATAGTACTATTACAAATAATACCAATCGAACTGATTGATACTAACAGTCCTATAGTCCTATAAAAGTCCTCATGCAGGAATAGGATTATGGAGGTGATGCTGTTAGTGTCAGAGCTTCAGTTTATCATAAACAAGACAAATTTTAAAGTGACACAGACGACATTGAATGTGACGTGCCCGTCGCGGCGGCTTCCATAAAATTAACAATTCTTATCACTGTCGCCGCTCGTAAACCGCTAGCTCGTATATGAGGCTCGAGGCTTGGTCGATGCTATGAGTTCTCGATAGTAACTCGAGTGAGTCATTGTTTATATTTCAGGATAACGTCTAAAGAGAATATGGTGTGAAGTCTGTCGATCCGTACTCGACAAGCGTGGCTGATTATGGCCTTAACCCTTCTCATTCTGAAAAGAGATCCGTATCTAACGGTTAACGTGTAATAAATAAAAATATAAATAAATAAATAACTATGCTCCTGTGAAATTAATAACGGAAAATGAACAAACTGGACGCATATCTTTCTTGCGTATCGTCAGGTGCTTCATTAAGTACCCACTTAACGTGACTTAACTCTTTAAAATTTTTCTAATAATTCACCTGTGTTAAAATGCTTTTACCAAAATATATTTCGTTACAAAAAAATACATGATCTACAGTCGTTTTCGAACATGACGAAATTTGAAATGTTCAATTATAATTTTAATTTCAGATTTATTTCCACATGTTTAAGCGATTCACATTCCTTTTACTTATCCTCTCATTCATCCAAGGAAAACATTGTTTTAGTAGATTATTCTATATAACTATAATAACAACAAGGCAACGTGACTTCGAAGAGGTAGGTAAGGGAGTGTGGTACACTCCCATGTTTCACCAGTTACTTGTATGTTCCGCTATGGAATAGTCTTGACTGCCTCGTTAGTTGACCGGCTGCAAGGGTGGCTGTATTGAGTATAGCTTGGCTACTTCCAGACCTACCTGTAATCTTACTTCTTAAACTAACCAACATCGCAGTACATCCGTTTTAATTTTATCACTGAGCAGGGAAATTCGAGAACACACAGTAAAAACCTAACCGCAGCTAACATAAAATCTCACTATCGCGTGACTTGTGAAAAAAGCACTTTGACAGCCGCGAAGTCGAAATAAAAAAAGCAGCATCCATCCGCGGCGGGACGCACTCGTAAAAACTGCATTTTTACGATACGGCAATAAACCCACGTTAGCTTAAGTGCCCGCTTGGTTAACGATTATTTGCTTTGCAGCGTGCATTATGCGCGCGGATATCAACTGATATACAACGAGAATGTATGTATATGCACGCAGGTGCCTAGGGAAACTAAGAGTCACCCAGCTTGAACAGATGAGATACTGGCTGATAACTTTTTTAAATTGACAAATCGAATTTCCGATTTTGATCTAATTAAGGCGTGCTTTCCATAGAGCGGTAATGTTAATGAAAATGTACACGACCACATATTTTAGTCCCTTGTTTGTTTGGCTGTAAGGGTCGAAGAGTAGAGAATTCAGTAGAGGTTCACTGTTTTTAAGTCCAAGGGTATATAATAAATCCAAGGGTATACTTAACTATGTACATAAATACTCACGAAACATTTAGTATTGGAATGCACATAGCATTTAGTCTGGATAGCTGGATCAATGGAGAGCCCTTGAGGACCTTCAGTCAGTGGAGTGGCCATCGAGATCGGGGAATTAACAACACTCTGGCGTCCCCACACTTGAATGCGTGCCAATAATAATTGTATTCCACGAAGGTACTATTTTAACTATGTATAGAAACTCAATTTCAAGAACGAATGAACTCACTATCATCGTCAGCATCAATCTTTTTATTCCTCTCTCTCTCTTCTGTTGGACACGAGGTGGTAAGCCATAGTCAGCCACGCTCGCTAAGAGTAGACTGGCTGTTCATTCGGGGTTCATCGCTATATGAATTGTTTTTTCTAATGTAAAGAGTGTAGTCAGAGTGAATATGATCTAGTCGTGTATACATATGTATGTGTTTATATAAATAAAACGTAACATCACGCCTATCATCACCGAAGAGGTAGGCAGAGGAATGTTTATATAAATAATACCATTATTATGAATATTATGGTTTCCTATGTATCAAATATAATTATTATATAAGAAAATATTTTCAACACCAGTTGTTAAACACAATTTCATGTTAGTACCACTCCAAGTCGGGCCCGAGTACCTGAAAGTAACAATCTATGGAGCTATAAATCTAGTGCTTCCTTAAACTATCTGAAGAACAAAAGTCATAAATTGCAGTTCGCTGTAGTTGGAACGAGAGTTTCCAGCAGGTGTCAATTGTTTTGCTCGCCTCTACCGCTTCATGTAATATGAAACATAACTTTGTAAGGGACATTGTTAATTTAAACAATGTTTTACTACTCATAGGACAGAAACGCTGTTATTAAATATTTCTGTTAATCTAGACCTGACCAGCTTCTTCCATATTTAGCATTTTGTATACTCACGCCGGCGCCGGTTTGGAAACGTCTGACTCCACCACTAATCAGTTCTTATGTATTTATTTAGTCAGGATAGGTGAGTCTTCCCCATACCATTTCGGACTCTCTCTTTTACACAATGCCTCCTTTTATTTTCTGTAACATATAAAACATGTAACATATTAAAACTATTTATCCTAGTGACATATGTACATTAAGTGATTCAGAAATGAGTAGTAGAAAGTTGGCTTCAGACAATAAATATCACTAAAATCTAGTCTAGTGTAGAGTACAGCGCAGTTGTTAATACGCAAATCTGGCGCTGCTCGAAAAACTCCGCTTTTTCCATCCCAGCTGAACGTATTCCTAACATTGGCTCATCTGTATATATACATAGCAAGATACAAACCGTTTATACATACATACACATGTATCGTAAGCGGTAGCAATTTCAATACATTTTTTATAAACTTTTAGTATGTCTAACAACATGTTTGTTACTGTCCGTTTCTTTGACGCAGTCATGATTCTGTGGTTTCTGTTTCGTCTCCGGGGGTTGGAGCTACAAATCTCTGACACTGAGAGTACTATTCTATGGTCCTATAGGAGGTCGGTCGCAGTCTATGGGCGGCAGCGATCGTTTGTATTCCTCGTTTACTCGTTTGCTGCGCTATTTCTACAAAAATAACAATCTAGAATACACTAGATGTGAGAATTTAAATACGTGTTAATATGAAAGACCTTTGTTTTGTAATGGATCGCAGTAATAACTCGGTTTTTTAGGAAGTTATCCAGGTACATACTAGGGCGGCTGAAAAGTTTTGAGCCTAAGGTATTAAAAATACTAATAGAAATGTATAAAAAATCTATTTTTCAA
>DWFO01006149.1:0-10073 GCA_018246595.1 Mimoniades nurscia nurscia
AACGGGAAGTCCTGGGTTCGATTCCCGGGTCGGGCACTACTAAATTTTCTAATTTAGATTTTGTAGCGGTGGCTCGGAGTCTGGATATGTGCCCGGTGTATGGCAATAGGTTCACCACCTTTTCCATAGTGGAACATAAAAAAGTAACGTGATTCGTGGTAGTATTCTACATTTCTCTGTCTACCTCTTCGGGGATTACAGGCGTGATGTTGCTTTGTTACTTGATTAAATTGTCGCTGTTGCGTTTGTATTAACTGATATTAAATTGTAAGTTTTTTTACTTCATTTTTTACGTTGTTTTCGAACGGAATTGATGGAAAATGGTATTTTCTATTGCTTCACCTACATATATTCACCCTTACATTGCAGAGTCCTAGGTCATACGTATCCTGGGCGTGCAGACGCAGGCAGAGCGTTCCACTCCTAAGCCAGCGTCTAAGTATTATGTTAATCCGTATTTGTATAAAGTTCATACACATAATATAAACAAAATATTGAAAAGTTTGATTTTTTATTATTGTGTATTAATAAGTGATTCATCATTAATTTTGTAACTGTCATCAATTATTTGAATATCAAATGTGTATAAATTATATACCTGTTTTATTAGATAAAACAGTGTTTATCAACTAAAAAAAACATTTATAAAGAGCTTATGCTCACAACAAACCCATTAAGGTCATATTAATTTGTCAATTTGAAATTCATTGAGTAAATTTTGTCACAGAAGCCTTAAACCCGTAGTAACAAGTTAAGCGGAAGAATTTGAAATTCAGACTTGAATCATTTATCTTCATGTTAAAATCTGCACCATTAAGCAAAAATTGTGTCCAGAGAACTGCTACTATTAGCTACGATTTTGATAATCTCCCAAGAAACTATAAGAACTATATATTATAAATTCGTTTTTTGTCACTTAAGCTACCTAGCGATCAACATAACATTCAAAATATTTATAAAGCATATGTATGTTGACATGAACTAAAAATATATATTTACGCATTGCTAACTCGTGTGTGTGATTAAAGATTTATATATTATTAGGTTTTTTCTTGAGCGCGGACGCCTCCACCAAAGTAAACATGAGATGTACACTTCCGCATGTTATGTTTATCGCCTACCATTACCTCGATATTTATATTTTGTAACTAATTTACATCGACAAAAACTTTACGGCACGTAAATAATAAGCTCGCACTATATAAATCGTTTATAACCGACAAAATAGAATACATTGAAAATGTTACATGTTGTTTTCAGTCAAGTATATACCAGTCAAGTATATATATAAATATATCTCCAGGTTCTTTACTAGTTAACACTTACAACATTTAACCGCATTATTAAATATTGTGAAGTAAGCTCGCGTAAGAACTTCCGGCTAGTACCTACCTACTGAGCGTAACTCGTGCGTTCAATTTTTTCTCAGTTATGATTCAATTGTTTCACCTTGATCGGATGTGTCAAGGTCGCAATTCAAGATGTGTACTCACACAGCTCGCATAACAATTTCCATTGGCACATGTAGACACATGCAATCGTAATTTTACACCGTTGTAATTACAATAACTAAGATAATTGTTTTTCTCACATCTCAAACGTCCGTCCATTGTTCAGACAGATGGAGACAAAAAGGCTGTTCACAAGCAATAGAATGGAATCCAATAGGAGGTCGAAATAATAATTCTTTACGATCATTTGCATACTTAATCGACTATAAATCTTAGACACACGAGCAATTATGGGTATACAGCAATCGTTATAGAAAATAATACATTAAACTTTAGGAGGTTTCTCTTGGCTAGTTTGGTGTTGGTTTATTTATATCAAAGTAAGTTAACGCAGCGAGGTAATTTTCAGAACATTTCGAAAATTACCACAAATACATGAAATTTCCATTTACTGGCCGTCGCGTTGAAAGAAAAAACGTGCTGCCAAGCTGCAACATGCGAATGTTCACTTAGCCACATTTATAGGTACATAGTATGAGTAGAATATAGAAACGATGTTGCCAAGAGAATACGGTAACGACTTTACAAACAGTGACGTATATTATCTTATCACACTAATAAGGAATGGCCCCTGTCGCCGCTCACGGACACTTTTAACGTTATGTACGTGGACAGCAAGCGGTGGCCGTGCAGTCCACCTGACAACAAGCAGTCACTACACGCAACGAACCAATGAACGACAGTTAATCAGAACATCGTTCACATCATTAGGCATTATACATTATACAATACACCGTGATTATAATCGGACTGAATTACTTGAAATTAAATCCTAATTACTGTTGAAAAATTTGCTTTGAAAACTGAGAAAAAACCAGTATCTACGAATCAAATTATACTCAAACATCTCTCGATTTTATTGGCTTTTTAATGTACGATATATTTATTATGATATATTATTCTGTCCCTTCCTTTCTGATGTCGTAACATTATAAAAAATAAAGAAATTTTACACTTCACTTTACACCAGCTCTATATCTAGACACGTGTTTTTTTCAACAGTAGGGACCTGTTAGTGAAAATGCGGAAACTTTAAAATGGTGTTCATTGTTGTATGTATTTATCTATTTTTAATTTAGCAGTAAGATTTCCATATTTTTAATTTAGCTTTATCTGTATCTGTATACATCTATTTTTAGCTGTAAGATTTCCATGAAAATAAATAAAATGAAATAAACAATATTTACTGCCGATTTACAATAATGATTTTGTCAAACATTGTACTTTATAATACACATAAGTTTATGTATTATGGCCTTTCAACGGAATATAAAAATGCCGAGATCTGAAAGTGTGGAGATTTTTATTAAACAATTGTTTTGCAAATAGTCAAGAAACGAAGAAGATGCGGATCTTGAGCGTCAATAAATTCAGGCTTTGTCATACTGTTATCGGATCATACTATCTTGATCTGCTACGTTCAATGTAGAGCAACGTGATCAAAATTGACAATTCAAGTTAGTGCGCAGTATAAACCATAGGAATATAACAAGGATCTAGACTATGCATCTAAACGAATCAATGTACTATAGCTTTAAATAGCTACACAATTCACTAACCAATCTCTTCGTCGAAACAAAAATATTGAGAACGTACAAAAGAGTACATGACGTAACATCACGTCTGTAATCCCCGAAAAGGTAGGCAGAGGAATGTAGAACACTCTCACGTTTCACCAGTTACGTTTGCGTCTCACTATGGAGTAGGTGGTGTGCTTATTGCCATACACTGGGCACATAACCAGACTCCCAGCCACTACTAGAAAATCTAAATTAGAAAAAATTTGTAGTACCCGATCTGGGAATTGAACCGTGGATCTCCCGATCGGCAGTCGCACTTGCAACGAACACGACCAACGAGGCAGTCAATGAATGAATACTTGAAACGTGTGTAAACAGAATGCTGAATGTAGAAGAAGCACATCAGTCCTAGCGTGACGATATTATTATAACATACCTACCTATCAAGTACTTATATGAAACTAGCGAGTTATGCTGCGTTACGCTTTTCTGGGCCGTTTAAGGCAAATTTGTCTTTCAGATAACAATCTCCCCTCTTCCTTATTGCACCATTTCTGTAAAGGTACTCGTGATCTTGAATTCGTTATAAGTTACCATTTCTCACTGTTCGCTAATTTTGAATATTATATATTGCTTAACAGTTGAAGTAAATGTATGACGAGCAATCAATATAGGAACAGCTAATCGGAATCGATCGAAGTATGGCATTACGTATGGAAGGGCCAGCGAGCGTGATATCTGATGATAATTATAAACAGTGTTATAAATGTATGGTAATATATACGCTGATGTGGCAGCGGCTTGCATGTGAATGTCATGTAAATTACCTTTTGTATGCTGGGTGGAGTGCCCGAGGCCGGCGACGTGGCTGACGAGTTGGACATCGAGGAGTTGGAGTCGTTGCCGCTTCCGCTCTGAAACGACCAGGGGAAATGAGTTCCGTGCCACGGACGCTCTCTTAACTATAATTTTAATGACGTCAATAGCAATAAGAATTAATTTTGACGACCAGATGTTATTCAGAGTATAAAATTTATTTTTATTAATGGAAGATTTAGATTGATCATAACGCCATGACATACATATTTTTCTGAAGTATGAACGAATTTAATAAATTCGTTTAGTAATTATGTCAATGAATTTGTGTTATGAAGTAATTTTTTTATTATGATCAAAAGCAATGATTTACTTTTGTTCAACTTTTAACTTTTCGCTTTTCGTTTCTTAAGTTTTCATTTAAATACTTAATATATGTATATGCCGAAAATACTATGGTGCACCACGCCATGTTTAGTTTAGAAATTACTTTAAACCGTCGCGTCGGCCTCATTATTACTAGCGCCATCAAACGTGTCACATCAGATAATTATTCCTTTGTCCAATTGTCATTTCACGCTCTGAATTCCCCAGAGCAGTATTTGAAGTGCCCCAATGAACCTCATTCATAATACCAAGCGAGAGCGTTGCGAGATAATCTACAGAGCAAATATTATTTATCTATCTGTACAACATACACATGACTACAGATACATAACTGTGAATAGCTGATAGGGACTGTTTGTACCCCGGCGCCGAGAAGTCTGCTTGCATTATGGAGTAAATACTGAGATAGTCTGCATAAGGTGCATGACCTCATGCTGTATGGCGCCAAGTGTTATTCAATGTTTATAAGGGGAATGATAGCGAGCCACGTGAGCGCGCGACGTGGCACCTAAATGACTGTTGGCAACAAGTCAACTAAACACGCTTGTTTTGCATTCGAAAAAGCGCGTCGCGCGGACCTAGTTGTTCCGAGGACTCTGCCTGCATTATGATCGATTTGTAATCTGTGGAAACGTAAGGCTGGGCAGCTTCGTCGCTAGTGTTTCTCGCTCGTAAGTTCGAATGTAAATCTCAACTGTCAGCTGGTAAATTATGTGTAGATTCCATTGTCATTCGATAAGTCGCATTTTCCCTGTCGCTTTGGTAATGTTGGAACACACTATGCGTATTAATCGGTAGTTTACAATATTTAGCTATGTAGGATCCGGTCAAAAAACACTTGTCTACAATTTTATTTTATCAATGGACGCTTTCAGTACAATAACGATTAAAATATAGGTTTTTCTTGCACGAAATCAAAATCAAAATAACACAATAAAAAAAATTAATACAGAGCTCCTACTTGACGACTAACTTGACATGTACGTACCTCTGTAATAAAGAATCTTTTATGCTTTAAGTTGAAATTTTAGATCCACGAAGGAACGAAAGAACGAACCATAAAAATAAGTAGATAACTATGTACTTTGTAGATAATTATATAACTATGTTTATACGTAAATATAATTTTAATGTTTCTCAAGACATTATCTACGTAAATAGCTATTTAAACCTGTTAAATCTTTATATTTTTAACCAGTTACAAATATGACTAGATAACAGATTTAATTTGAATAATATCATTTATTTTATTTATCTTTCTACATCGTCTACATCTACCAAGTCAATTTAAATATTCCATTGTGTTTCAAGGTTGTTCGCGTTATCGTTTACTTGAAACATGAACTTGTAATATTAACTAATAGCTATTTTACTTACATTATGCATACTATGTACAATGTAAGTATAGATAGCTGTTAAATTATTGTAGTTAGGTGATTTTAAAACTGGTTATAGATAGGAAGAAAAATGTAGACATTCAACTGAGTGAGTAGGTAATGAGCTCACCTTGAAACTGGAAGTTTTCTCATTGTAGTTGTACTGGTCCAGGGGATTGGTCATGGTGATCACCTCGTTGACGATTTCGGGCGTGTGCAACGCGGGGGACTCGCCGCTCTCCACCGCCAGATAGTTCATCATGGCGGAGCTGACGTTGACGTTGACGCTGAGGTTGTAGGCTCCCTCGCCGTCCGTGCCCAGGGCCGCCGTGGGCGATGGCGACGTATACTCACACTTTATGGTCGGCACAGCTGAGCTCATGCTCGACGAGTTCATTATATCCTTGTAGGGAGCCAGCTTCGCTTCTTTTTGGTTACTTTTTACACTAAAAACTCAGCACCTCAATCCTAAAGCTATATCACGGGTACACACTATCGCTACACGTAAGGCTAAATATCACTGATCGCGGTAAACTGGTTCTGAATGGCACTTAAATCTTGGAGTGAGAAGTCTTCACGGGTAGGTAACGCTGGTAACGTCGGTTTGTCGATACGATCTGAAAAGATAGAAACGACCAATAAAAAAACTATTATCAAACAATGTAGCTTAAATAGTGTACGATTTAATAATAAATTAAAAAGTAGGTATGTATTTGCAACGTAACTTAACACTCGTAATCCCCGAAGAGTTCCACCGGTTACGTTTACGTCCCACTATGTAATAGGTGGTGAGCCTATTGCCATACACCAGGCACATTCCAGACGCCGAGCTACTACTAAAGAATCTAAATTAGAAAAATGTGATAAAGCCTGACCCGGGATTTGACCCAGGACCTCGCGATCGGCAGTCGCGCTGGTAACCAACACGACCAACGCGAGGCAGTCAAGAGTAAAGGGCAATGGATGACGAAATGGATAATTCCAGTGGTTTGCTTTCGCAAGTGCACGGGTGGTTTTTAATTAGAACGATCCGAGCGTCGCGGCCTCGGAGCCAGGATGCGACTCCAATAAAATACTTTTTTACAGGCACCAATTGAATGCGCACCATAAAACTAAAACTACGCGCTGTTTTTACGACGCATTTTAACGCTCTTCCGTGTGGCGTGCCGGCTTGGCCATTGTTCGTACGCCGTCGCCGCGGATTACCGCCGACAGACAAGGACGTCGTTTGATTAAGCAATTACCGAGCGACACGATATCGATGTCGGCTTCAGACAACATTGTGTGAAAATTAGGGTGCCGTCCGCATAATTGGGATTCGCCGTGACCGAAAACATGTACCGCGGCCGCGATTTGAACGGGAGCTAAGTGTTCACATGCCATATAAAGCTATGCGACTCGAAAGCTGCGCGCCACCTTGACCCAGCGCGCGCCCGTCAGCGTATCTCATATCTGTTGCACGTTAACACAATAAAGCACGGAGCCAGAGTAACCTAGTTGCGGAGACGGCTTTGCTTATTCCGCTCGAGTGCGAGGAAAATGTGCGACGGCAGAAATATGGCGAAGTGGATCGTAAAAGACGGGCAAATTCAAGGGTAAAATTAAATCCAACGACGCTGCGACGTTTCGAGATCTAATAAAACGTACGTAGATTCATTCTCTGGACAAAAATAAACATACTTTTTGCAAATACTTAATACGTTTTGGGATTTTTTTATCGACATCCTTTCTAAACGAAATCTAAAGCGTAACATTTAAATAATTGCATTGATGATAATTTGTTGTTTATTATGTTATGCAACGAAAGCCATTATTTACAGCGGTTTTTACAACATCAACAATTTTTTCACTTTATTATTCCGGACATATCTAAGGTGTCCCTAATAATACTTGCATCTACCTTTTTGATCGGTAGTATGTTTGTGAGCTTGTTGATAGATTAGCGTAGCTAATAAGTAATGCTTAAACATAACAGGCTAGTTAATGTTCAACGTACGCGACTTTCGCTCTGTAAAAGTAAAAACTTGTCTTGTAAAAAGTGAGGACACCGTGGAACGTTTTACGCAATGTTAATTCACTGGCCCGTCGGTAGCCGGCGACTAGTTGTGTGCTGAGCAAATGCAACACATCTGTGCAAACAACTCGTACATGAGTTGCCAAACATTTTATATTTCCACTCCTTTACATACTAATGCATTGAATCGACGCGATGACAAAAAGCAATCTCAAAGTGCTTACTAGTGGTTATTTTGCCGAATTATCTACATTGACCTCTAAAGTCATTCGCCACAGATCGTATTACAAAAAACATACGCATACGCAAAAATATTATGCATCGAACATACAATTTGCGATTTGTAAAATAAAATACGAACATGTGTTGCGACGCGTGGGTCGCGATAAACTAACCACCTCCGATACAGCCATATAACATGCAAATACTGAGCAGGCAGTAGGACGTCCGTACCCGAAAAAGGGAAATGTAAAATAAATGTATCCGGCGGGCTCGCGTGGGCTATAGATTAGTTCTTGGCAAATATGTATATGTATCCTACATTCATCTACTCGTATGTATACGGCAATCCATTAGAGGCAATTTCAGGAAACTTAATCAATTTTCCGTATGTACACTGTACATATAGTGGCTTACGTTCTATACGCACCATCCATGTATGCTCCCTTCGAAATATACAGCGGAAAAAAATTTTGAAGAACCCCAGCGAAGCGCATTTAAGAATTCCAAAACAGTATTTTAAACCTGTACCTACATTTTACCTTATTAGTTATATTACCTTATTAGAAAAATGATATTCTCTTCTACATTATTTGACGTGTAAATATGACTTTTTGTAATACATATAGGTGGTGGACTTTATGACTTACCTACATACATTACATATATGTTAGGTGAAAAACAAAGCATTGCATATAGTTTTTTTTTAAGTTCCTTTTTTATCACACATAAAATAGACAGCAAGATGGGCTGTGTATAAACCACGTTAGAAAACAAACTGCGTAAATTCCTAATGGCTTTCTCGACCCATAACGCATCCAAGTACCCGGTCCCTAGTTCGTTCGCGTTGCTTTAATGGAGTAGAGAACGCGAAGGATGACGGCGTCAGAACGAATAGGGGCCCACGGGGTGGCCAGTTTGCTACCATGCTCTCCGAATAACTTAGACTTTCTAAAAAAATTAAGATATTGTTTATTTTCAAACATTTTGTACCAAAAAAAGCGCCATTAAAATGATAATGTCACCGTGATCAACAGCTTCATTGGTCATCTAAATAACTAATAAAGTCTGTAAAAATCTGAAATATATCTTAATAACGTGCTCCAACGACATTAATTTAGGTATATTTCCTTTGTTACAAATGTCCTGCCAGCCCTGATGTCTCTGCTGAACAACTAAAGAGGTCACGTGTTGCGGTTCCAAAACGTCGTAACACGAAAGCTCGGTGTCTCTTTGTTGCGCGCTACCAAGAAATGGGTAACCTACATTCCGTCCACCCGACTTCGCACTATACATTGCGATACATCGCTAGCTGCTGCCCACATACATATACAACTGCGTTACTGTGTAACGCGCAACGCATTGCTTACAACTAAAAAAGCTCTAGAACTCACCCCAACTTGTTTTATAACAGATATGTAGATTTAGTATAACAAACCCGAATATCATTACAATGATCATGTCAAAATGTTGCATATTTTAAAAAATATATTTGGACGTTAATAATATTTTCAATGAATTAATTTAAATAAAATCTACTATATTGTATTTGTTATACGAATGAAGTCTTCCAATCCGACGAGCGAGTATGAAGAGACTAATAAATTTAAAGATAATGTACTGGTAATAATAATAATTGTTAGAATCAATTCCACTGGATAGTATCCCTTTTGCTATGTTTAATATCCGCTGTACAAAAGTGGTGCACAAAGCGACTGAAGGGGGGTCTGTCGTGCCCGGTGGCTTAATGGGTAACCTAGTTCGGGCCGCGCCCGGCCGGCCGCGGCGCTACATCGCCTCTACGTAATTGCATTACTTTTATGACTCGCAATACGTTTCGCACTCAATATCGACTACTGTTGGTGGACGTAAATGTATGACTACTTTAGTAGTGATTCAAATAATTACCAATTGATCATTAAAACGTACAGTTTATGTACATATGTAGTAGAAAAAAGTAGTATCTTGCAGAGATCACAATATTCTATGTTCTTAATCGTTCGCTGTTGTAAGAGTAGTCGTATTCGGTGCGATGGTCACATTGACTGCCTCGCCTGCAGCGTCGCTTCGGTTATTCTAATACATAGTCAGTATATAATGTGATTTAGACTAAAAGTATTTCCTTCGCATATAATAATAGATAAATATTAGTATTCATAAAGTGTCTAACTCGTTTGTAGGTCGAAGTATACGCTTTTATAACAAACTACCAAACGAGGTGGTAAGCTTT
>DWFO01006150.1:0-10072 GCA_018246595.1 Mimoniades nurscia nurscia
CATCGACATTCGCATTGTATATCTGTTTCGTCATTCCTTCATCAGCCATTCTTTCAACATGTCCGAACCCTCGGAGCATGCCCTTTCTCATTTTTACAGCGACTCTCTTTCATACAAAGCACCTTTCTAACATCAGAATTGCGAACACAGTCGGCGAGTGTTAAGCCACATATATCGATACAAATATCGTATGATTTCGATTATAAATTAATAAAAACATTAATGAAAATAATAATATTGTAAGTAGCAAGGGCGGATCCAGCTTTGGGGCCGAGGAGGAGGGGGAGGGGGTTATATAGTCGTGGTCAAATCACAAGAAGTTATGGTTTAAATTTGATAATAATAGATACAAGTAAAAAGTAGATATTTTATTAATAAATGTAAGTACTGTACTTAAAAACACCAATATTATATAGCATCTATAACAGCACCTACCTATATTTAAATAACAAAATTATGGATCGGCCCTTGGCCCAGATCTCCCCGAACCACCCTTGGTAAGTAATAAAGATAAAATAAGTATTAAGATACTTACAGATACAGCGATGTTCAGCGAACTTCGTTTATGTTATAAAATTTCCGTTGTCACAAGTACACAATTGTCTATAAATACGGACACAGTGCCATAAGCATAGGCTTGTTTTAATTCGACAACTCTTCAATTGTACTTTCTTGTCTAGCTAGATGTTTACCATGTCATTTTACGTGATGGACGAAATTCTAACATGGTGTTTTAAGAACCTTTATTAAGTCTGTTAACGCTTATCGAATCCAATAGGTACTACTCCAAATGCAATATACAAGATTGTGCCTTTTAGGACACACGCATTCTGTACAGTAGGTGGCGAGGTCGCGGTTCGCATAGCAATCAGACGGTCGCTTCTTTAATGCGGATGGACATGACACATTATGCTATAAATGAATTTTAATGAACATTTTATTCGTGCCAACCAGCCTTCCATGACTCCATCGAAATTGATAACTATGCACAAAGAAAGCGTCCATTGACTTTGCTGTAAACACATAAGTACGTATACTATCTGGAATTGTTGAACATGGAACGGTTGGAAAGAACCAACTAAAAGGAATGACTTCACGAGAGTTCAGCATTGTTTGGTTCGAATAAAAACGGATTCAACTGGGATCAAGATATGCTTTTGTTAGTCACATGAATATTGTAGTTCATAATTTTTTGAAGCCAGCCAGACTTAGGTTAAGTTTAAATATAGAAATACTGCGCATAACAATATTATAGGACACCGCAAAAGATGACTTAAAACACAATGATTGATATATTTATAATACTTGACGGACCCACAATATTAAAAACAAGGGCAAACATTAGATCTATATTACTGTCTGTAAATATAAGTTTGGTACATAAGCTGTTCCAATGTCGAATTGTTTAAAAACGTACCATACAATTACCATTAACCATTAATCATCAATATTGCCAATTATACGGGTACATTAAATGTTACGATAAGCAAGTATCGCGTCTCAGCAGATCGACTGTTAGCGCTGTATAACATGATGAGCGTTTACAACAAAGGTTTAATAACCGTTCACGTCAAGCGACCCCACTGTTAATTAAACCGTTTATTCGCGGTCGCGAGGTTGATCTGTTAACAAAGAATAAGTCATTTTAAGTGCAGACAAAAGACAAATAAAATGCTACGTACACCAGCTAATGAACACTGGCATTGATCCTCCAATAACTCTCAGCTTATACCACTATAATTATAGCTTCCTTACTTGGATATTAGTACACGTTGTTTAAAAATGTAAAATCACGCCTGTAATGAAAAGATAGGAAGAGGAACTTAGGACACTTCCATGTCTCACTAGTTGCGTTCACGTTCCACTATGTACTAGTTGGTGAGTCTAATTCCAAAGGCCGGACACATACCTAGATTCACACCCACTCCACATCCACTCCTAGCCACTACTAGAAAATCTAAGTTAGAAAAATCTAATAGTGTCCAATCCGGGATTTGAACTCAGGACTTCACGATCGACAGCCACGCTTGCGATTGAGACGAACAACGAGGCAGTCCAATTCAAATATCATTTATTCAAAATTGGTTCATTACAACACTTTTGCACGTCAAGATGGAATTACCACCGCTTCGGAAAATGCCTCGCTATGGAGAAGCGGCGAAAGAAACTCCGTAGGTGTGCTTCTGCATCTTTATAAAATAAGCACTTATGTTAAGACATAAATTATAATTGTATACCTTAGACCTATAGCAACTCATTTCCAAACATCTATGTCTTGCATTTTGGTGTTTTTTGCAACCTATCACTATCGACCCGTCACTATCACAACCGCCCCGAGCATGTGATCGGTTGTGACATTTTCTTTTTTTTCATGAGTTATGTATGTTACATAGATCTAAGCATTTATACGTAGCAAAATGTACGCTTCACAATAACAAATATCATTCGTATTGTTAACTATTCGTATACGAACTAAATTATTGGCCGTCAAATGAAAAATGTCACAACCGTACCCAGTCTACCCTACTTAATAATTATTTGTATATTTTTAACTTAATTTTGTGTATTTTTGTTTTGATTTGTCTGGTATATGAGTTAGTTCGTGTAATTGGACTTGATGTCCATTCTAGCTAAATGTAAATAAATAAATCGTTAATTTGCTCCTAAGAATTGAAGAGTTCCGTTACTTTGTCATGGATTCCATAATCAGAATCTAACCAAAGTCTCATCACACTACCTTTGAAGTATAGCCTTCTAAATAAAAAAATAATCATCCAAATCTTATAGCCTATAAAAGATCCTATAATCAGAATCTAACCAAACTGTCATCAGACACTACCTTAAAAGTATACCGTTTCCAATAAAAAACGAATCATCGAAATCGGTTAACGTGATATTGAATTATTCGTCCATTTGTCGCGCACACACTTACGTAAATAATTAAGACCAAACGGGAAGCACCACCTTTCAATTAAAAAAAGAATCATCAAAATCGGTTCACCCAGTTCAAAGTTCTGAGACCACATAAAAAAAAGAAAAAATACAGACGAATTGAGTACCTCCTCCTTTTTGAAGTCGGTTAAAAAAACTAGATGATACATTGAGTAACAGTAAGTGGAAATTGTTAAAATCTGAACATACTTCATGGCAGTAAACAATAAACCAATTTTGGAAACTAGGTGAAGCAGCATGAGGAACAAATTGTGATTAGGGATAAATTACCAATCCATTACCTAAGACATAAAAATATTGGAACAACTAGTATTCTCATGGACAAACATTATAATGATGTAGTTACCTATTACTAATATGCACAGCAGCTCGGAGCACAGACTTCGTCATTAATCATTTAGTGTGACACAAGGTTAACTATTTTGTTTATAGTAGGTACGTACTTACCTGGTATCTCAGGATAATTCAAAAGGAAGACCTGTTTAATGACAAGGTCTAACATAATATACAAGAAATATATAAAAAGGTACATGTAGACTTTTAGTACATAGTTATTAGCTTCAGCTTATCGGCCGAAACACTTCCCTCGAGAGCACATCTACAACATATGAGAATATAGCAACGTTAAGATAATTTTTTGCGTCTAGATCCATCAATATATCAATTTGGCGTGAAAGAAATTATGCGATTCCACATTTGACAAGTGGAGGGAAATCGAGATGTTTAAGTATTTCCTTGTTTTGATCTAAACATAACTTACCGGAGGCCGCCGCTCGCCGTATACGCTTCCGTCCACACTTCCAAAACTTCATAGCCTCCAAGAATGAGGTCAGCTTATAAAAGATGCCACCGCGCGCGGCCGTCGAGACAAGTCGCCATCGTCAAACTGCCCGTTTGAGGACGAAACAATGAGTTTTGTTTACAAATGGTCGGCTCGGCGAGTGCAGTGGCCGGCGGAGCAGAGGCGAGGCGAGGCAGCAGGAGTGCGGCGAACGCACACCCCGACAGGCAATCTGCGGTAGCTACTCGGTGCCGCTGTATTAGAGGAAGGCGTGGGTGCCTCAAAGCTGCTCGGACCTTCGACGAACTGGAATCCCACTCTAATATAATTCAGTTTCAACATTTAAGGCCAATTTAGAACAATTCCATAATGGCAAATTCAATTTACAATATCCGTTAAAATTAAACACAGGATAGCGTAAAAAACTTTTATTTCTATCACATCATGTTGTTCTACGTCAAAATTTTGGAACATTGATGCTCAATATCATGCTAATGGCGAATCACTACGACTCGAAGCAAACCCTGGATGTCAACTGTACTTTACATTGCCCGTCACGAAAGTGACATAATATTAAAACACAGCTCTTGATTCTTTCTTTACATTGCTCAAAATGTAAACAAATAGGAGTAAATCATAACTTTTGTTAGTAATTTTAGCTGCAAAAAATTCATGATTCAATACACATCCATTATTGAACAATGGTTTCATTACATCTTTACCCTATATATTAGGATTAGGATCAGTTGACCTTCCCTTCCGAACAATAATACAGGGAACGATTTTCTGGATCGTTGTAGATATCTAGTGAAATATACGCAGTATAAACTCCATTTTGTTTTCGTTCTTGTTTGTCTGTCTCGGGGCAAGCGCGTGACTTCTGCTGCTGTTTATTGGAAGCGAATGTTTCATTGCCATTGACTTATATTTTTAGTTAACGAATTGACTGAGGAACAAACATTATTCAAGCGATGCCGAGACATTAGGAAGTTCCGCTATGTATACCTAATTGTTAATACGTATTTAAATTGCTCTCAGCGAGTGTCACTGCTGAAACGTCTATTTAAAGGGTCGCAAGAAACCGAATAATTCCAAAGAGTATTTGAGTCAGACCGGCCACAAACGTGTTATACCTATACTTAACCACCGTAGCTCCGACCGACACCGTCTGATCGGACTACGGCTTTACTCGTACACGGATACTTGTATACTTGTTCGTCGGAATTATGTGGAGTAAGTGGCAATTGTCGTCTGTAGTACGGTTGGTAAGCAATTTATTGCATATTATTGCCAACGGTTGACGATGGATACAAACATGGACAGGGTAGTTGTATCGCATAAACCGCCTTTTGTATATAAACAGAATGATTCCGAACAAGGGTACAATGTTTGTGTTTTAGTGTGTAGTTGTAGCTATCATATAAATGAAAATATTGGCCCATCACTCTGGTGATTGACGCAGTGAGGTCTGCCTCACACGACCCTGTCACGGCGGGCAATGATTTCAAAGAACCTGCTTCGAATCTTCCGACTTATTGCACTATAAAAATACACGATTAAGCATACAATCTAGGCACGTTTCTGTTCTTTCTATATTTATAATGATTATGAATACACACTTAGTAAAAATTTATATAAATTACATCTAAATTAGATCAAAATAAGGGAGATTTAGATTTGCGTCCTGTCGTTCTTTATATTTCTTTGCCACAATACATTTTGTATGAAAATACTGATTTTGAGTACATATAACACATGCCTAGTACTACTATTGTAAAGAACTAAGGATTTAAGAAATTGATTTGTCTTGAAAAATGTAGGCACATATCGTCGTGGCATGTGCAAAATTCGCTGTTATTTATAAACTTTACAGGAGACGCAAAAAACGAATTTTCTAAAAAACATATTTACGGAGTTTTAAAATAACTTTTGGATAGATAGGATTATTCATATAGGCAAAATTAAACATAAGCGCAATTTTTGCTTCCGCTTCCAAAACTTTAGCTAGCTATATGAATAATGTTTCTTTACGTCTTCACACGTCTTTTTTACATGGCACTTGTTGTATAAATGTCACATAACGACATTGCGTAAATCTTGTGAACTCTTTAAATATTTAATGTATCCCATAGTTGTTTTTACAATATATGTGCCCTGAAATAACAATGAAAACTGCGTAAAAAAAACGAAAAACAAACGAACAAAACACAGAGACTTTTGCACTCACAACAACGATATATAATTTAATAGTTTGTTATTACTTTGCCATTAATTAATTAGATAAGTGACATCCAACATCATTCATTGATAGCAGGCATTTTTAAAAGGAATTATTTGAGCAAAACATTATCAGTCGCAGTGGTTTTGCAAGTGTATAGGAAAAATATAGCAGTTATTGCAAATTATTACTTTGCGATTAGATAAGAAGCAAATAATAGGCGTGCCTCCTATAGAAGTGTTCAATCTGAGACGGCTGGTGACGTGTTTTAACAAGTAGGCACACCGTGGACACACGTATCTCCAAACTTGTAATGAAGGGTCGCTGAGCGTCGCTGAGCGGCGCTGAGCGGCGCTGACTCGGCTCGAGCCCCTCGCCACAGTTGCACCAGTGAATAACACAACTACTGATAAACTGAGCTGGTGTCTCAGTTGTACGCCGTCGCAATCAACTATGTTGTGTGGAATTTCTACATGTTTACAAAAAACAATTTGAAAATGTTCGGAGTCCAGAGACTACATATTGCTGGAATGTATCTTCTTCCTGTCATATGCAACATTGAACACAATTTTAACATAATTTAATGGAAATACAGCAATTTAGACTTCACTGTAAATATTTAAAAAAGTAACATCACGCCTGTAATCCCCGAAGAGGTGGGCAGAGGAATGTAGAACACTCCCACGTTTCACCAGTTACTTTAAGTACCACGATGGAAAATGTGGTGAGCCTATTGCCATATACCGGGCACATATCTAGACTCCGAGCCGCTACTAGAAAATCTAAATTAGAAGATATGGTAGGGGCCCGACCCGGGAATCACACCCAGGACCTCCAGTTCGGCAGTCGCACTTGCAACCGACACGACCAACGAGGTAGTCAAATATTCTGAAACTGTAAATATTCATTAAAAATTGTACGCACCACAAGCAAATGAGTCAAAAAACTACAAAACGGACATATTTTTCAAATTTTCCTGTTATGTAATGATACAGGTTTTACTCATTGTATATTGACTGAATGGTCATCACCCATGTTTATAATTAAAAGTGAATTTCAATCACCTGAATGTATTAATAACTAATCGAATACCCCGCGACCCCCCGCGCGCTGCGCGCAGCCCGCGGGGGGTCGCGGGGGGTCGCGGGGGGTCGCGCCGCGGAGGACTTACACGGGCTGATGATACATGTGTTAATGAATCCATTTGTAGATTTATTTCTAAAACGGTTAAACATTTCATTTTAATATATAATTTTCACTTACATAGCAATATAATTGATAACAGAAATCATTTGTTTCGTAACTAGATTATTCAAAGAACCTATAATTTGAGTTAAAGCTATACGTGTACATTTATGACAATAACATTTACGATTTATGTATATATGAGGTATTGTATAAAATACGGCATCCATTTTCCACGTTGAACAAGAATTAACGACAGTATCTCATGTACGTATGACGCAAAATATTAAGTTTCCATTTCCACACTACACAATAACTACTATAATCATTATTGCTTTCGGGACGCCACATAGTTGTCTATCTGATCTGATTAAAAACTCGAGTACAATATATCACAGTCACAAAAATTGTAATACGATGTCACACGAAGTGCTCGCGGATCGCACGCAGCCGCCATGCACGCGGACGAGTGCACGCAGTACGCTGTGCATTGAGTCGACATCCTGTCAACGCGATCTTCACATAATTTCCATAAAAATAATGTCTCAATAATAGCCACGTCCACTACGGAACCTTGATATGTATTAAAATACAAAGTGACAGACGCGACTTCGTAACTCAAACGGTAATACGAGGATCCTAAAATATATTCTAATTCTCTTACGTGAAACAATATTATGATCGCATACCGCATAGTTTACAAATTCCATTTCATGTTTGAAGGCACTGCTTTCTTTAGATCGAAAAGAACAATTATAACTTTAGCGGGGTGTCGTGATGAGCAAATAATGGTGGATATCTAACTACCGAAAGGTAATTTGGTCGAAGTAAAACCGTGACAAAATATCTTCATAATAAGCCTAACGAGCTAAATACCTACAAAAGACGCGGAGACGGCGCGCTCCGGTTATACATTAACACGTAGCACACTAACAAAAATGTTCACTAGAAAATGAATACTATCCGAACGAAACTGCCCATTCTTCTGAATTACCATTAAACGATACATATAAAATAAACTACATAGCTAGTGCTAATATAAATTGTGTAAATATGATTAATTTTAAACTTACATTAGTTGTTTAAATCAGTTATCGACCAATACTGAAAAGGTACCTAAATAACCTTACTAAATTATTGCCAAAGTTACATGAGGCTCCTTGTATAAAACGACATAACTTCAATGAGAACCATTTAAAACTTAAGCAGCAGTTCAGTCGTTGCGAGATCTCCGCATGCGGTGGCGGCGGCGGGCGATCTATCCCGCACCTATTAAAAGGCCCACAAAGGAGAGTTCCGGGGTCAATGTCGGTACCAGGCGCCCTGCACTCGCGTTTGGAAGTGGGACACGGGCGTGACCAGGTAGGCCTGCTGCGGCTGCTGCACCACGGCCAGCGGGATGACCTGCTGCGCCATCTCCACGGGCTGGCCGCCCTCCTCCGCCACGCCCAGCGGCTGCACGCAGTGCTGCTGCGACACCTGCTGCACCCCTCCCACTTGCTGACTGAGTACTTGTTGATGTTGACTCACTTGCGGCACCAGCATCTGTTGCTGCATCTGAGGCTGCTGCTGCTGCTGCTGCTGGTGTATGACGACGTGAGGCCCCTGGTTCTGCATTTGTTGGTGCTGTTGAACCTGTACTTGTTGAACTTGTTGTTGTTGCTGCTGTTGCTGCTGCTGCTGAACTTGTTGTTGTTGCTGCTGTTGTGCCTGCTGCTGCGCCTGCTGTTCCCTTTCGTGCTCCTCCTTCTTTTTAGCCTCCATAGCTGCCTTCTTAGCTTCAGCCTTTTCCTTCTCCTGCTGTATTCTAACGGGATCCTTATTTTTATCGTAACTCATACACTTTCCACTCCGGAATGGAACCATGTCTTTTGGTATATCTTGTTTCTTTGTAGCGAATTTTACATGTGGAAATTGGTCCTTCATAAAAGCACGAAAAGTTGAGTAACCCATAAGCTTCACTCCCGGCTCTAAAATTTCGCCATACTCTTTATAAGCCTCAAACAGATGCTTCCTAGAATCACCTTGAATGATAACAGTCTTACTAGCCTTCTTGCCATCGCCAGAAGGTTGCACATCTTTGGGAGAGCTCGCGTGTTGCTTTAAATACTCTTTGAGGAAGTTAGTGGCGTGCTTATAGATGTCCAAGGTGAAGGTGTTGTAGGGCTTCTTGCCGACGTTGCCGTGGATGCGCGGCGCCACGCCGTGCGTCATCACGTGCTGCCGGATGCGCTTCAGCTGGTAGTGGGTCACATTCTCTAGGTACAGAAATGCTTCTAAACAAACCTTCCTTCCCTGATATACGTAGCAAGCCCTTAATCTCCTTCTGACCTTATGGCGCGAGGTCTCCGCCGGGTTGGCTAAACTCGCCATGGTGATTCCCATCAAATACATATCATGTTCACTCTTAGTTAATTCTGCAATATTCAGTCTATGACGATATACAGCTTCTGGATTCAGTCCACGATAGCAATTGTCTTTACAGTCACAACCTCTTTTTAATCTGTCTTTGACCTGAAACACAAAATATCGATAGATATATTGCTAATATAATAAAAAAAAATATTAGTATATATTAGTATTAATTAGTATACCACACAATAACACACTTATGGAATTTACACATACAAAAAGTGTACCAATGAACCAATTTTGAATTGAATTTGAAAAGCTACCACCTACAAATTGTTTAAAAAAACAGCTACAAGTCAGGACATCAATATTTTCCATTTCTCATATCTTATTTTTATTTTTAAATGAAATTGAGAAGTTTCAAATTTGTATTCTATTTTTAAGTGTGTATGGTATGGAGGAAGTATGAAATAGAATAATGGCAAATAGAAAAGAGAAATGTATTAGGTATATTAAAATGTATCTATTATATGTGACAACATCAACTGAAACACACTCAACTAACGGTATTATGAGATTTGCAG
>DWFO01006151.1:0-10072 GCA_018246595.1 Mimoniades nurscia nurscia
AGTAACTGGTGAAACGTGGGAATGTTCTACATTCCTCTGCCTACCTCTTCGGGGATTACAGGCGTGAAGTTACTTAGAATAAAATTCCAACCGTTGAGATGCGAATCTAAGGCATTTTATCAGAACGCGGATAACATCCTCTATAACACCGACCTCACAAATGCACCAGGGGGTGTCGCGAAACTACATATGTGCTTTAGGATAGGTAAGATTTATAGTGAGTAACATTATATTATTAATTTAAAAAAAAACTTGCGCACTAAGATTCGAATCCCATGCTCATAAAAAAAATTGGTAAAATCCAAAACTGCCATTTCTAAATTAACATATTTAGCAACATTTATAGCCCAAAATTAAATCTATAAGTATTTAAGGCTATTTTTCCATTCACTATTCAGTTAGCTAGATGGCAGCACTTATTTAACTAGAACTTATAAACAAGTCTCACTCGATCTACAGTATTGGAAAACACTGAATTCTTAATCCCCTTCGTTTCCAATTGTAAACTTTTGTTTATATTCAGTTAAACTTGGAACTTTAGCACTCCCAATTGTTTTTTGTTACTGTTTTACATCATTGCTCACTTGGTTATAAGTATAACTGACAAACCCTAATTTGTAAAGTGCTTTGAAAGTGCTTTTCATTAATTGAGTACTTACAAGTAGTACATAGAAGCTAGGTTGACACATGGGTGGAGTGATTTGAGCGCGTTCGCCGATCGACAGGTGCTGAGTTGAAATCACGGATCGTGCACTATTGAATTTTTCTGATCGAATTTTCTAGTAGCGGCTCGAAATCTCGATATGTGCTCGGTGTATGACATTAGGCTCACCACCTAGTCTATAGTGGGTCGTAAACGTAACTGGTGAAACTTGGTAGTGAACTGCACTCCACCGCCTACCTCTCCAGGAGTTACAAGCGTGATTTTACGGTATGTATTTGTATTTTAGTAAATATATCGCCATCAATCCTTAATATCATACAATATTTACTGTTAATATTACATTCATAGGGTACACTAAAATGTCCGTTAGTTCAGGACAGAATGTACCTATATTGTGCCTATATTGTGCCTACTTGCTATAGAGAAATTGTGGAAATATATTGGCGGTGTGTTGATACCATGAGTGGTTATTAAAGTTAACGAGTTGTTATAACTCGATCTCTCTACAATTTAACACTTTGAGCGACTTTAACTTGTTCATAGTGTGTTAAAGTTCCACGCTCGTACTTAGGTAGTTGAACTTAGGGTGAAGTTATAAACAATTTATTATAAAGTTTACTAATTACCATACATCAGTGATTTTCTTAACGGCAATATTGAGTATAAACTTATAATATAAGTATAGAGTATAAACTTATAATAATATTTTAGTTATCCTAAAACGACATTAACAAGTGAAATAGATTTAAAATTTAAAAATAGTCATAGTCACTTTTCTTTTATTTCATACTAAGTACCTATATACTAATAAATTGAATGAATAAATTGATATGTATTGACAGTGGCTTTGTTGTGCCTACCACATATTCTGACCATCATACTGGGTTGACTAATATAGAGCATACCATCAGGGGCTGTCGCAGAAGTGTGCGCAAGCGTTCCCGTGGCTCCGCCGCGTAGTGGCGCGATTGAACACCGTCAGGTCACATGGAACATCGTCGGCCCCGTGGCGGTAGGCACTCGAACTGAGTTTTCCTGACGAAAAAAAAAAGCCATCAGGGGCTAAATCCGCCCTTTGTACCATAACTATAGGTCAATAACTGTAGCTCCCTGTAGCTCGGGACTAAAATACGAACTACGGTACCTTCTGCCTAAGAGGTGATTAAAAGGAGGCTTCCGGGGCTGCAAGCGACTACAGTGGGAGCCCGAATCGCTTCAGCTAGCAATCGCTGGAAGTACGACGGTATGTATGGCGGCGTATTGTCGTGAGAATTGGAAGGCATGGGATGAGGCATTAGGTAGAGTACCAGGTACATTTTGGAGATCCCTCCCTAGTAAATAAAAAAAACAACCATGAAGAATAAATAAAAAAAGGAGTGTAGTTTTAGAAAACCACGATGCACCAGTGAAACTTTTTCTCAGATTGTAGGCATTTAATTGAGAATTTTCGGAAAATTATTCGATGTTAGGATTTTTAAATTGCGTCATTAATCTTAACTTAATACTATATAAGGGAAATGATAATAGTAGACAAGATATCTAACTTGCAATTCGCCCTGTATTAATGATTAAAATATAGGTTTTTTAATACACATTTACAGGCATCTGTACCGCATAATGTAGGTATCAAGCGTATTATAATATTACCAGCGTACTCGCTTGTGTGATTTAAATTTAAATGTTTGAAATATTAATAAATGCATTCACAACTTAAATTGTATTTCATTATTTAACTTAATCGCTAAGCGGTTTTACTTTAAACGTCAAATGTGTTAAAGTTCAGTTAGCCACTTGGTTAATTATTAAATTACTTGGTTGCAGTTAAGAGTTGAATATTGAGTTGGCAAATTGCAAAGTTGGATATTTACAATTTAGAAGTAACATTGAGTTGTTAGATGTTATTTTTGTGTTGAATATTACTATTTAGTTATCTCCTTGTTACTTTAATATTGCGATTCTACAGTACGAAGATTACTTCAGGATGTAAAACTAACATTTTAAAACCTGACTACCACAATTATAGGTGTAATTTACACTGAGTGACCGAAATTAACTTCAAGTATGGCGTAAGATATATTTATGCATCGATTGGATTCATTTTAATGACTGCCTTATTGTGAACGGAATATCTGATGTATGTATGCTTGAGTTCATTATTTTTCTTAAATTTTGAGTGTTATTTTAATTTTATATTATTAATTAGAGTAAGTGGTTTTCTCCGTTTTAATTTAATAAATAAGGTCGTACTGACAATTCTTAATTTTTTAATTTGAATACGTGTAACTGCCCCACTAGTATGTCAAAACTTTTTAGGCGCCAGGCCTCCGACAATGTTAGACAACCGTTACGCAGCCACAACATTCGGAACCGCCTGCTGAACTTTCTCTCCGTCGTATTGAATAGTACGTTAGCAAATGGGCGTGAATATTCGGCCCTAATGATCACCTATCCGAAGGATAACGATGTCTACTGCTGCTTATCTACATATTATAAAAGATGGCGATTTGTAAACGCATAATGGTCACTGAATGTTTTGAACTTACTAATAATAATTTGCGTTATTTGAATTTCCTGTTTCTCTAATGACTACATCACTATTATCATCATTAATCCCTTTATCTTTACTATATTCTCAGAGGTACCTTCTCAGAATGAAAAAGGTTAAGACTATAAACACATATATGTACCTATATCTACAACAAATATGAGGGGGGACCATAAAGATGCGAGAAACATGAAAATGTACGGCGGATATATTCTTCCTGAAACCGGAACGTGAGCCACTCAACCGACATAAAATATGTACTTCAAGCGGTCTAATTTATCAAACAGTTTAGAATGGCTAGTGGTTTTAATACTCTGAGGTCCAAAATGAAAGGTAAGTAATTACTGTAGAACGGTGGTATGTACATACAAATTGGTGGTGTTACGTCTATGAATGTCTATGAATATCTAATAAACGATATGTGCACCCGTACACTTCATACCGAAACAGTTTAATTTTATTATTAACACGTACAAAAACCAATCACTCGGGCCGTAGATTCGGACATAACGTAAATTCATTAATTCGTCCAATTCGCGCACGGCCGCGGCTTGATCGACGAAATTCGAATAATCACTTTCCGGTTGGGGCTCGAATACCAATATCCGTTCATATTATTAAAGAAACAGAACTATTTCTTAACTACCTGATACCTGCGCATATGATTGCGCCGCGTATTGTACTGACAATGTATTTTATGTGCAGAGGAAAAAACATCAAAACACATCAGGAGATCATAAACTTTGCTTACATAATTTCTTGGTAAACAATGTAATTGGTGTCATTGGTTGTAGGTAATTATAGAAATAAACGTACCTATAGTTGACTGTCACTGAACAGTGCTTATGGATATCGTTGTTCTTAAAATACTAATAACTTCGTATTAACTGAAGATACATAACGGAATATTATTTTAGAATAAAGCCAAGCGTCTAAGGAATGAAACTTAGGAAGACTATTTAAATCTATCAATTTTTCTTCTGACAACTTCTGGCATTTCATTTATACAGTTTTTGTCAATGGTTTTTGACATAAATCAGTAATACCATATACCTGTGTATAACTGTATACAGAATGGCAGTAAGAAATATGTACGTAGTCATTGTAGGATGTGCTCAATAACAAAAAATTTTATATTGGCATATTGAAACTCCTTTGTGATACATAAATTACTCAAATGTGTTACTTAACACTCTGTCAGCAGCTGTCGCGTCGGAGCCGACAAGTCCCACGCTACTCATCACTGATCCATATCTAGACACTGGATATGTCATCTGATTTTGGCTGTGTGTGATGTGTATATTTTTGGCTGTAGGAATATTCTGCAGCTGCTATGTTTTTTTTTTCAAGTACATTTTTGCATATGCCTTTTGTTGCAGTTAAGTTTGACACGAGGTTTTCTATATTTACCACGACGTTCAGAATTTAATAGCGCGATGTATTTGGCGTTTTTTTTCATTATGTTCTTGTCCGCAGATATCAAAACTCAAATCCATGTCGGAAACATAACTCATCCCCGGCCGCCCCGGTCCGCATTGCGACGAATCGCAAGGAATGAAACGCTTACGCCTTTGCGGCGTGATTGTTAAATATTTTATGATCCTCGCAGATTCCGGCCGATTTATATCGGACACGGAGAATAACAGAGTTATGTTACCAGTGTTACTGTTATGGCTTACCAGTGTTACTGACAAACACTATAATAATTTAATTGCCCCGTTGGTCGAGTGATTGCAGGCTCGACTGTTGATCGCGAAGTCCTGGGTTCAAATCTTGGGTCGGTTACTACTCGTAGGTATATTACATTTTTCGAGCCTTGGTTTTGTTAGTAGAAATTTCTAGGCGTGATATTAAATTTTATTCATACATTTATTTCGAAAACAGTGTAAGATTATGTCTAATAATTGTAATCGGCCAGTATAAATCAAGTTAATTAATTGAGTAATGTACGAATTCATTTCTTAAAACTATGTAGGTACTTAATATAGTCTCTGGCAGTAAGTAGTTCCGGAATTATTCTCAATTTCTCAGCAATAGAAAATGTTCAGGTTCGGATAATTCTGTAAAACGTTGTTGAAATGTAATTTCGACCGCAAATTAACTTCCGTTGAAGTCACAAAGCCAACCGGATTAGTGTTAAATTAAATTGGTAGGAGACCTCTTGTTTAGTTGACTGGGAAATGGCTTTGAACAGAAGTTAAGTAGTTCGCTTTAAAGAAGACGACAACGCCAATGCCCCCCTATATTAAATACAACCAGATAAAGACGTTATTAATTTTTTTCTGCATTAAACGCTGAATTCAATAAAATATTTCTTAAAATTTGTATCTTAAATTCGGTCAAAGCCTGTGGTGAAGGTGTATTAAATTTTAATAGCATCTTTAAATTAATTTCACTTAATTTACATTATTCAAAATGTTTCATTACTTCTTTAAATTAATCTTCAAAACTTAACCAATATTTTAGAGATACAATCTTTTTTATTACATATTTTCAATAATCAGTTTTAATTTATAACGTCTCTTGCATTCACAAATTCCGACCCACACACTTACACTTGGACAGCAATATATCTTTTGCTTACTTTAAACACGACCTTATTCCTAAATGACACAGGAGGAAATGACTATATTCTGCAGCATCAACATAGATATAGAATAACGTTAATAATAGTTTTCTATTCCAATATCGTAAAAGAAGCGTACGTCGATATCCGTAAACGTACTAACATTTCTCGATTCAACTCAGATAATGCAAATGACACGCCGATTGCCGGAATTCGGATCCTGCCTGCGCTTTATGTCTGGTTCGTTGAATTTTTTTGTTGGAATGTTGTGGAATTCTTCATAACACTGTTGGGTGTGTTAGTGTGTTCACTAGCATATAACAAACGAACGAGCTGCGAAACAGGTCCTGGTAAATTCTTATACAAAACGGGGAAATTTCTCGAATGTTCACATTGAACAGATTAAGTATTAAACGTAACATCACGTCTATAATCCCCGAAGAGGTAGGTAGAGGAGTGTAGTACACTCAAACGTTTCACTATGGAATAGGTGGTGAGCCTATTGCCATACACTGGACACATATGTATCTAGACTCCAAGCCACTACTAGAAAATCTAAATTAGAAAAATTTATTAGTGCCCGACCCAGGAATTGTACCCAGGACCGGCAAATACGACTGCCGATCGAGAGGCAGTCGTATTTGCAACCAATACGACCAACGAGGCAGTCAATTAAGTATTAAATTATTTGTTATTAGGCATCTTATCGGAGGCGTTTTGAGTTCTTACAAAGAACTGATTGATAAGGCTACTGAGGTCTTATCTAAGGTGAAGACTATGTGGTTTCTCTTCAGTTTACATATTTTACATGTTTAAGTGGACAATAAAGTCTCTTGAAATTAATTTGAAATAACACTGTTTGAAAATATTAATAATAAAAGACATAGGTACCTACATACGTATCTTCAGGCCAGGTCCCTCACGGGGTACGCAGAGAGCATGGCGTAAAACGACAAAATGACATTTGAGGAATTTAACACAGTTGATATAAAAACTGGCTCAGTCAGTATTACGTACGAGTATTCAACGAATTCTGCTTCATCCGTTGATTTGCCGCATGACAAGCAAAGCACTTGGTTCGTTACCATATGTGTGCATTGAAATTAAACACTTAATATTCGGCCAAGAACATTAACTGGAAACTGGAAGTCGTTAACGGGAAATTATTTAAATCATTTATAAACAATTACCGAACACTCCGTGCCCGCTGATTTTATTGAAATTCCAATGATATTAAAATTGAATTTGCGATTTCCATGCGCGAAGTTCGCAAAAGTTCACGCTGAGCGAAATACGATAAATCGCGGTGTGAATAAGATCGGGTAAGTTTCAACATATTTAAGAGAGGCATATGGGCTAGGGCTGCGACTGTAGTCGAACCTGCAATCCTTTATTCTTCACTATTTAGAAGTAGCGAAGAATAAAGGCTGACTAATGTGTGTTACACCACGTCGAGATATCTTTCGTACACACCTGGTTCAATCTAATATAAAACAAAAGTTTGCCGTCTCAATAGTGACAGGCTGCTACATCAATACCTATACTGTTTTATAACGTGACTCAATAACAGAATGTTACAAATGAGATATGACGAAAACATTAACTATCGTTGATGTTGTGATACTCCAACAGGCATAGAAGGTTCTAGTACTTTTAATATAATATTTAAGAGTACATATATTTGGTCGCATAAAAGGCAGTGAGGAGATCTTCATATAGCTTCACATATTTCGCTCTAAACATCTGGTATACCCACAATTACGTTAGATACATCCTAATTATATGTATATGTGCTGGATTAACTTACCGGATTACCGGTTTATTGTTTTTTCAGCATGGCAACACCAGTTTCGTGCCTATACGAGGACCTATACGTAGACTGTAGCGCGATCGCTACGGAGACTGAGACATTCGAGTACATCTGGATCTCTACGATACTAGAACCACATTTCTAACGAATATCGTTAATTACTACGACTACTAATTACTACTTATTATTATCATTACTAAAAACTGCTACGCGATATAAGATATGTTTTAACAAGGTTTCCGTTATAAACATATCTATATATAAGTCTACCTACTTTATATACTTACATTGATATGCGGGTATTTTTTTTAATACCTCATAAGTTAATTCGGCTGACGAATAGCACCGAATTTGATAGTTTATTTTCGTCCATGTTCACATATCTTCAATAGTCCTAACACACAATTCCATTTCCTGACGTACCACAACCCTACAGCATTCCTTCTAGATAGGTTAACAAGAAATGGCAGCAAGAATTAGGAAGTTCTCTTCAGCTTATTAGGAACAAACGTGATTAAGACTCCACATTCGGTCACTTAGTTTGCTGAACATCGCGACTGCTGACCCGAAGTAGGTGACAGAAATTGTAAACGAAACGTCCACTTCAAGTACTTAAAATGCAAACTTTTGGTCTTGTGTAAATATTATTCAAATGTATATGGTGACATAAATAAAGGAGTACCTTGTTATTGAATCGACGGGAAATTTAGAATTTTCCAAATATATAACCTCAGTTATTTCTCCGTGCTCCGATGTGAAAAAGGACAAATTTTGTTTATTTTCCTCCCTTTCGGCTTCCCCACTGTAATACAATAGCGTCGGTTCTTTTTTGTATTTGTGTACCTACAGTTTCATTTTTCCATTAGAATTTTCTTGGTACAGTCACTTTGGTGTGTTATTCCATCCGATTCATTGTAAGTCGTGTGTATTGCCTCTTTACCAATACTGTAATAGTGTTAGTGACTTCGTATCACATAATTGTAAAAATCGTTGTGACTATTTGTTGGCATTGTAAAAACCCCGCAACGAAAAATAGCGTTTGAACAAAGTATTCATAAGTACTTACTCAGGTAGGTATTTCACCCGTAATTTACTGAGAAGAGCTTACTATGTAGACGTTCAGCGCATATATTCAACTTATAAAATGTCACTTCATATCTACGATAGTAGTTTGTGATGTAATATCGCTCGGGAGCTTTGTACGTTATTTCTTAGATGAAAAAAGCACGTCATCACATCTAGTATTTACCTAAGTCTATAACTTCGTACTAAGTGAGATATTGCGCGGAATATTATTGGGCGGGCTGGAACGAAAGTTTATAAGTCTGCAATATTGAGTTGGAGATACTTAATGCATATTACATAGCTTCTATAAATACGGTAGGTATAGGAGGATTTCGGCACAATTTATCGGTTGAATTTAATTATTTTACAATAATGGTTTACAAATACAACCTGTTTCAATGTATATTTTAACTTTTACCTATTCTTTGATGGTGCAGTGGAATGTGGCTGTATTTCAGTTAAAATAGAGTTATGGTAAACAATACACTCTTCTTTAAACGTAACATCACGCCTGTAAACCCCGGAGAGGTTAGAAGAGGAGTGTAGTGTGTTACCATGAAGATATGCAAACGATACTTTTTGTGGTGTTAATACTAGGTACCTCACTCCAATTAGCACTAGAAGTCTAAAAGGAACAAAGCAAGCTCTGTTCTGTTCGAAAAAAACTCGTCTTTCACCTAGCAGCAGCGAATTGCGAAAACCGTTCACAACGTTGGACAGTCAGTGTTTTCTCTGTAGTTTTCCCTTATACAAAGAGAGTCCTATGTTGAGCCAACACGTGCATATAAAATGGCGTATATTTCCACAAACGTCACCAACAAGATGGCTGGTCACCTACATTTTTGAATTCGTTCTAGTAATAACAGAATCTGTAGAATGTAGCACAAAAACGACTAACTTATAATAAATAATGAGTTAATGATAAATTAAGTGTAGTCATCATTGATTAACTTATGGATTTGTAGTCGAAAACATTTTTTATGCTCGAATACACATGTATGCCAATTTACATGGTGTTCGGTGAACGTCGTAAAATCTGGCGCTTAGCAGCGCCATCTAATGACTAGTTATGATGAAGTGTATAGCGTTAAGTTCTTCTGTAGAAGAAAACAACTCTTGCTTATATGTGCTAACTTTTGAGAAGATAATTGAAGAAACGGTGATACTGTACACGTATAATATAAAATAGGTGCATAATAAAAATATTTATTTATTTGTTTATTCTCTTTATTTGTACACCAATAGGAAATTATATATAGAAGTATAGTATCTTTAACATTTAAGTATACAAAAGGCGGCCTTATCGCTATCATAGCGATTTCTTCCAGAAAACCTCCAGGTAGAAGAAATGTAGACAAGTAATAGTAATAGGGGTAGGGGTGTACAATCGGTAAAATTACAGCTAATAAATAATCTAATTAT